>JACXGI010004712.1:0-34562 GCA_016801175.1 Esox masquinongy | reverse complement strand
CAACAACAGGAAACCTGCTCCCACTGCCTCATCCTTATTCTCCCGGAGCATGTGGGCGTGGACATTGGTGAAGAGATGTAGTCTGAGACTGGTTCTGGGCCAAAAGGGGACCGTATTCCATAAGAAATGCCAAGCCCACAAATCGGTGAACCGGTGATTTGAAAATGTGTATTTGGCTTTGGTAGTGTGACTGCTTAGAGATGAACAATTGCTTAAGTTGCACTTTATTTCCAATTCCCTGCTCAAACCGAGTAAAATAGTGGATAAACTAATTGGAATAAAAACTTTGACTCCAGGTAATTGGTTCCAGTAGTAGGAGAGGCAGAGAAAAGAGGGCATTGAAGGTATATCGGTGTGTGTCTGATGTGACCGTGTTGGCTCTCAGTCAGTTGGACAAACGTTGTCCGATAGGCATCAGAGGGTGGACATGGGAACAGGTTTCCTTCCTTAAAATGCTGATACAAGTGTTTACTGCTCTCCCAGGTCTGCATCCTGCCCCCCAGGGCCGATCCAGAAGGCAGGGGAACTCCAGATCCCTGGGTTCATTTGGCTTCAAAAGAGTCGGATCTCCAGAACGGAGGCTACTTGGATAGCAAAGGATGTAGTAGCATAAATGTTAGCTTGAACGGAAGATTCAGCCTCTTTGCAGCGAATCCCAAGTCTCTCGATTGTTCTGTTTATCTCCCATTGTCTCGTTGCACGACTAAAGCCATGTTTATAACTGCTGTTAGGATAATTCTTTTGTCTTAATCTTGTCCTGATCTTGACCAGACCTTGTCTGTTTACAGTTTGAAGATCAAGACACTATGAAATCACAATGCATCTTTTACAATCAGAATGTGGATCAGCACAAAGCCTGTTAAAACAGGATGTAAACAGGGCCTAACTGAAAATTGGACCTAAGTAGAAGTTTGTAATTTGTAAGATTACTAACTACACACAGTCATGAAAAGTACTTTAGAAGTGGTTAAACATCATATCCAAAGAGCTGACCTGTTTTGAAGACCTCGTAGCGTACAGAGAATCCAGCGCCGTGGGTTTCATAGTCAGACACAAACTTGATGAGGAGCTGGCTGCCGGTGGAGATGATGGGAGAGGGGGCAATTTTCCCGCAGAACTTCCCCAGGGTCGGAGCCCTCTCGTCCCCACCGTTAAACACCTCCACATAGTCATACCTGCAGACAGACAGAGGGTATAAGGCAGCGGTCCACTTCATTTTGGCCCCCAAATGTATTTTGTGTATATACTATATATATTTTGAGGAGGGAATAATATTTGTGGGTAAAAAGATGACAGAACAAACATTAGAAATTTACCTCAAAATGTGTTCCAATTTAATATGTTAGCAAGTACTACCATAAATACATAGGACACATTACGAAACTGTCTCAGAGTAATCTAGATTTGAAATGATTGTCATGTTTTGGTGGTGGCTTAGTCATTGTCAATTTGCAGTGTTCATATTGTTTGAATGATAATCATAATCATGTTTGGGCCCCCCGACCAGAACTGGTTAAAAGAAATGGTAAGAACAAACAACAATACTCCGTTTAGGTTCCTGGCCATGTTGCACATTCCAAGACAAACTCAGATAATAAGATAATCCTGCAACAGCTATCATCCTTGAAACAAAATGCCTCTATTAAATTTGATGGTTCAACCACATGCCCTGAATCTAACCAACGGAAAAGACATTGTAGAGTATAAGGGATAGATGATACGGCGGTTACGCTAACTCTATTGTGTATTGTACGAGAGACCGAACACGAGGAAACATGAGAATGAACTCCCGACGGGGCAGTGCGCTGAAGGGATGACTTCATCTATCTAGGTTGGCTGTGTTCCATGGGAACCTGGGGGCGCTCAGACAGACTCACTTTGTGCAGTGTCACTTCATCCTTTAAAAGGCCACCTCACTCCCGAAGGTCTGGGTCAGCCAACGAAGACGTTTCTCTAATCTCTACAGTAATAGAGTGAGTGTGAGCAGGTCATTGGGTGTGTGTGTGTGTGTGTGTGTTTGCTGGAGGCCTGTGTGTGTGTGTGTGTGTGTGTGCCCTGTTAGAATGATAACACACCGACCCTTCTGTGCAGCACTGTGGCAAATTCAACTAAACATCACTGGGTGTGAACTGTGGACGAATCCTCTCTAATGTTTGACCCTGTTTGTTTACGAAAGAACGTTGAAGTAAAATGGTGAGCTCACGGAGCTCGTTTTTGATAACAAAAGGCTTTTTTTGCCCAGACAACTCCAACAACCCTCTTCCTCTCCGAACCAGCTGTAGAAACAGCCTAGCCCGGCTGGCACAAGAAAAGCCCAGGGGTGTGTCCCAAATGCCAGTCAATTCCCTATGTAGCGTGTTACTTTCAGTCCGGCTCCGCGGCGTTCTGGTTAAAAGTAGTGCGCTTCATAAAGCCTTTGGGATGTATCGTGCTTCACACACTGCTACTTCATCAGCAAGTTTACCCATGCTGGAGTTTAATTCAGTGTGTAGACAACCCTATCATGTTCAATTTGCAGAGAAATTCCTCCCTGTTGACAAGTTGTTTTCTCATGGCTAAGCGCTTCTAAAAAGCTCTTGACGTGATGTATTGTAAACAATGCCCTTTTACTGGCGACAAGACGCCACATATGCTTGGTTCTAGATCTCTTATTGGGATCCCTGGCAGTGTCTGTGTATGTGTGTGTGCAGTTGTGTTTCCATCAAGGCTCTTTGGCTTGGTGTGTCTTAGAGTAAACCAGATGAATTGACTGCATGTGGACTAATTTTATATACTTTAGTCTTGTATAGCCACACCTCCAAAATCACATTCATGCCACACCTTCCTCAGAGGTCAGGAGAATTTTGTATTAGCTAAAATGTTTTAAATATACCACAGGAATGTTCTACATTAAGAACCCTTCTCCACATTCTGCGTGTAATGTTATCGCCAGTGGTTACAGTCCGGGTAGGAAACATTTTACAGAGAGCTGCTTGCTAGTTTGCAACCTTGCAGAAAATGGAAGAAAACCTGGAGGGAAAAGTGAATTCCTTTTTTTTTTTACCACAAGTGTGCTCTACACACAAATTCGGCATTCATCGACATATTTTGACGAGGTTTTAATCTGCAATTTCCCAGCCAACCTCGTACGCGGATGCACCTGCTACAACTCTCTAGTGGGCGCAGTAGCGGCTCCACCCAACGAAAGGCATTCGATTGGTTTGACCTGTTGCGGGGCCTCACTGATTTACAAATGGTTCCAACCCTATTTTAGCAATTTTCTTCAGCCACGGGAGTACCCACCCTTCACATTCATCTACTGTAACCATATGAGGTCTCAAAGCGAACATGCCAATGGGTTTGGTTCACCCTGTTCATCACAAACAAAGGGATTGGTACATAACACAAAAATGCTTCAAGTGCTGGAAAATACCCCAGGATGAATTAACGTTTAGTCAAGCCTGTGTTTTCTCTCTTCTCTTTCCCGTGCCATCTGTCTAAGCGGGCTTGATGATGACGGATGTCCCACTCCCCAAAACCCTCCCTGTCCCCAGGTGGATTTGAAAATCTACAGTGGAGGGTTTCACCTCTCCTCTCTTTAATTTAACCGGAGGAGTTTTTGTTGCATGGCTGCCTTTTTGTTAGGGAAGGGAAAGGATGAGGCTGTTCATGCTCCTTGGCTGCTTGGCCCAATTTGAATGCTAACAGAGTGGGGGAAGGGCGGGAGGGACAGGGATGGAGGAGAGAGGGGGAGAGGTGGAGAGGGAGGGGTTGGTGGCTGTATGTCTCAGCAGAGAGACACGGTGTCACTCTCTGTTCAAAGACACACAACCTACCGTAAGTATGGGTCTACATTTACCTACGGGGCGGTGACCAGGAGCCTGCGAAAGTGACTGAGTTTCCCCCGTCTGTGTCTCCGGCCAGGCGATATCTGGCTACATTTTTCCCTTGCCCTGGATCAGGCGGAATTTTTGTCGACAGTTTCCAGCCGATTCGAAGACACACGCTGGCTTCACCCTGAGAGGAGCCACTAATGACTGGAATAAGGAGAGAAGAGGGTGAAGCGAGACTGCAGGGCCCACTCGGTCATTTCCAGTCTGGGTTGGTGCATGAGCGTGGCGCCCCATAGCGAAGCACAATCTGATCCTTCCAACGGGGCGTGAATTACCCCGCCGCATTTCTCAGAGAAACATAAAAACAAGGCTGTTTCTCTGTTTAACAAGGGCGAGAGGAAAGGTTTTTAGTTGGTTAATATGGCCGTCTCAGTGAGAAATATAGGCCCCGAGCTACGTCCGGGCAGCCATCCGAATTCCCTCTTCCCATGGCGCTAGACTATACGAGCATATCTGGGGGGGGGGCATAATGCACATCAATAACCCAGTGAGTAGATATTAAAATACTCACAGTGCAGATGTTGTTCATTTTAAACACTGGAAACATACACCAAAAAACTAGTCGGGTGAGAAGGCGCACGTTGTAATTGCGGTACATTAAATGGTCGGAGTTTGATTGATTTTATTGATTCTCGGGTGAGGATCTCTCGTCTATTGTATCAATTGCTCTTAGTGTTTTTCTTAGTCACACAGCGGATAACTGACTCACTGAAGGATACACATGATGAATGTCACCCACGCGCAGATCACCTTCTGGGTGTCTGCGAACGATGTGTTGAGCAGAATGTTATTTTACAGATCTGGCGGAGGAGTCTACCAACACGAGACAGCTGGGTGGAGGACGGCTCATATGCTGGCCTGAATGGAATGGCAAAACAGTATATACAATCTGAAGATATGGTTTAGGCATATGAAAAAGACAGTGGAAAAAACATAGAGGGGATTCAAACCAATACTACACACGGGGCAGCAGCTTATACCTCTGAACCACATTTCAGTCCAAGAAACCATGTTTGTAAACATTCCATTCATTCTATCCCAGCCATTACTGTCAGCCTGTCCTCCACAATTCAGGTGCCACCAGCCGCCTGTGGTTTCTATATAAGGGTTACTAAAAACAACACTACGCAAAGCAACATTTGCCTTTTGTGGCCTTCTACTAATAAACTAAGAAAAATAGAAATCCACGGGGAAAAAAATCCCTACATGCATTACTTCCTTCAGCAAAACCCCCTTCGGTAAAAAAAAAACATCTAATGGCTGTTCCCAAAATACTGAGAAAGGACACTTTTATATACCCGAGAGACTCCAGAGGAGAAGGCCACTTTGTCAGATGACACGCCATCCACTGTTCCTCACAAACAAGTGAGTTTAGCGTAAGCATTCAGCATGTTGTCACTGTGGCAAGTTTTAACATGGTTTAAATATTAGTGAAATGGACATGTTTATCTCCCCTAACCAGCTGGGCCCGAGCTCAGATACCTAACAGAGACGGCACTCACTTCCTCGAAACATATGACGTTAATTAACTCACCCTCACTAAACCCCCCTTAACCTCCTCTCAACCTCTCCTGTCCATTTCAACCTCCAGCCCGCTCAGTACTGTCGTCTTAAACGACAACCTATCATCTAGTGAACAGGGCCCATGAAGGCTCTGGTGAAAACCTCACTTTGTGGGGAATAGGGTGTTGTTTGGGACGCGCTAACACAATGTGACAGACGGGAGGAGAGGAACAGGCTGTTACTGTTACCTTCCCTTTGGAACAGTCTGTTGTGTTTGATTGGAGGAGAAGCATGGTGACCAGATTCCTGATGATGATCAGTGTTTTAGTTGTTTTTTTTTGCCGTATCAGAACATAACAACACCATTACGGAAGGCGTTAACGTTTCATCCTGACAAGTATTTTGTCTATTATCTAGATAATAATATATTTATGTTTAGCACTCTTTTCAGAAGCAGCATACAGCGGCGAATGCAGACATGTTTCATGCTACTTTTTTCGTCCCGGCCCCATGCGGGAATCAAACGCACAGCCCTGGTGTTGTAAGCAACATGCTCTACCAACTGAGCTACGTAGGAGTATATTTCTCCACCCCAGAAAGCATAACCACTCCTGAGTTTCCAAACCGGGAGTGCCCGGACTCGCCCCACTCCAGTCAGACCACAGAACAACTTATTTCTAGAGTACAGCTGTGTAGTTCAGCTGACTGTCTGTTCAGTTTCCATACAGAAGGGGGCCTGAATGGACAGAACACCATCAGCGGTGAAAGACTTCAACCAGGAAACAAGTTTAAAACCATTTTCTGTGGGGACCTGAATCACTGAAATAGAGTCCTATGATCCTTCCTAAATACAGGCCTTCGAGTGACCCGGGGGGGGGGGCGGGAATCTGATTGTTTGGACTACTTTCTTTATTGTCCAAAGTGTTCTAATGTAGTGCACTATATAGGGAATAGGGCGCCATTAGGGACGCCAGTCTGATCTCCAGCTCCACCCCAGTGGAAATGAGAAGGAGCCACAGCAGTCTCCTATCAAAGATGTCTGCGGTCCTCCCCTGTAAACAGTGCTGCTTTATGGGTCCAGACGGATTGGAGGGTCTGCCTGAGGGCCTGTTGTGTTGGGACCAGATACAGGGCATTCCTCCGTGCCCCTTGCTATAGAGAGATATTGTCCACCAGGAATCCTGCTGAGTGGCTCCCCTAACCCCAGAGGATGGACTTCCTGTCTGTCTGGAACGACGCCCTTTTCCCCCCGTATAGTGAACAAACGGAACCCCATAAGCCCCCGCCATGCAGAGTTGGTACAGTCCACCGGGACATCTTCCCTTAAACCGAGGACACTGACAGTCTGATTCACCTTTGACCCCTTCAAGGCGCTGACCCCAGCGAGGAGAGGCCTCCCTACATTCCGACACTGATTCCTGACCCTTTCTGGAATCACCTAAAGCTATTATCACATGATCTCCCCCGGAAAGGAACTTCTGCACTATTTGTAGATGTTGGTTCTGTGTCCCGTGGTTGTTGTTAGCACAGACACATCACCATGGTATCTGAAAGGTTGACACGACAACAGGACAATTTGACTATTCACAATGAACCCTGTGAGAGGCACTGTACAAACAACCTCCAAACAGAAGTCCTTGGTTCAAACACTATTTAAAATCTTTCATATGCCTCAATTGCAGTAGATTGCCCGGAGTTTCTAGTGAGCCGGCTTTGTCGTTGCGTCATTCTTGTCTATTGGTTTGTTTAAGCCAGATAAGGTTAATCAATCACTGATAAATTCTTTAAACTGTTTTCAAATAGTCCTTTAACCCAGGTCTGATACACAGTACTTTTGATTCGGGTCCTAAAGACATCTGGAAATCGGTGCTTTCTTTTCTGTAAATCCAGGGAGGGACAGCAGCTGCGAAATTGCACCACAGCTCTGAATCTGAGTTTTGTCTAAACTCTGTCCTCATTAATCTGCTCGTTAAGGCTGTAATCTGACATGTGTTTTCATTTGTCTGTGCAGCACTCCAGCCCGCTGATCGCTGAGGAGGCAAAGGGCCTCTGAAGCCCTGATTACTGAAGTGCACTATAGACTGAAGATGACTGAAGAGCACATTTTCTATCCATTGTCTGCGTGTGGGTAAACAGAACGCACACAGCGTTCTGTCCCGAATGGCACCCATAATGTTCACTACTTTTGACGAGAGCCCACGAAACTAGTGTACTGTATTGGGAAAACGTTGCAATTTGGACCAGACCCGTAGTGTTTCGTATGGTGCAAGCAAAAGTTGAGTGACCACAGTTGTTTAGAAAAAAGCATCTAAACCATCCTGACAAAGGCCTTGTGAAATAAAGACACAATTGCTAAAATGCATGGTTATAGTAGAGTTAGCGCTTATTTATTTAGCAAGGACATTTTTTCCGCTTAAGACAGAAATCCTCTGGAAGAAGCCTTAGAATTAATAATGTCAAATCCAAGCAGTGCATTCCTGCTTTTGACCAGGGGCCATGGAGATGCCATCCTTCTAAAAGGAAATGGTTATTGGAAGACACTTCACAGTAGCACTAGAAGTTATTTAAGTGCAAACATACATGGTATTTACAAGAACTACTTTTAAAGGTTCCTCAAAGAACCATTTAAGGACATACCCCCTGGTAAATCGACCCAGAAAGATCCATTGAAAAGAGGAACCAGTAAAAGGGGTTATTTTATGTACATTTTGAAACAGGTTCCGCAGAGCCTTTTAGGGGTTCCTCTATATTATCAGTCTGAAAAACCCTTAAAAGGTCCTCCATGAATGATTTCTTTTAAGAAAGGATACAGTCAAATTGGAATGCAACTGATCACGCACCTTCAAATGATGTGACAGTTCAGTGTAACACACTCACAGGGTTCAGAAATGGATCAGCTGTAAAGAACATTGCTTGTTGTTCACTTTAAGCTAAAAAGGAAGGACATAGGTTATGTAGAGTTAAACATACATTCAGCTAACATACGAGGGAGAAAGAGAGAGAGAGAGAGAGAGAGAGAATGAGAGAGAGGAGGTTGTGGACATTGACCAATACGGATGAGAGTTCAGTGGGTAATGGAAAGTCATGACAAAAAAATGAAGACAAGAAAAAGGGGAACGGAGAGGAAAGATGCAAGAGCCTCAGGGCAGACATGAAGAAATACAGAGGTCCGCTCCAGAGGTCATGTCAGAGAGGTCAACCTGCTTACTGGCCTGTGGCTGTATGACACCCAAGACAAGCCGTCTATCTAACCCAAGTCTTTTATCTGGGTGACCAACATGACAGTACAGCCGTGGGTGGCAGTGGGAATGAACACTGGCCACTCTGAGACAATCAGTCGTGTCCTTCACCGGACCATTCCTGCCCAGTGGGTGATCCCATTCCATACATGGCCTTAAAAATAAGACACTACTTGTCTATAGGCCCAGGTCAAAAGTACTGGACTACATAGGAATAGAGTACCATTTGGGATGCAAATCTTGGACCAGGTCCAGGCGTAAGAACTTCTGGTTGGGAGTCTGTGGTTCTATTTGGGGTGTCACACCATGAAGGTTCCATAAACGCCAGACAACCAGCAAAAATGAACTGTGATTCATCCTGTCGTTTAAGGGACATAAATTCAGGCCGGGTTAACTTCTGTAATCGTCCTGGCGTTTGGATGGGATTTGATTACATGGCATGAATTTCAAGAAAGAGTGACATCAGCTAAACACGTCAGTCCCAGGTCTGGGTGATTTCACTGGGAGAAAAGGCTGGAAATGTAATTTACATGCTCCTACAATTGTAAATTAGGATTTGTTCTTAAATGCCTACAGCAAACTGTCTCTCTGATTTACGAGAATATGTAAAGAGGGCTTTTTACATGACTCTATATGCATGTATTTGTTTGTTTTAAAAAAAGAGAGCAGGTATTGTCATGGAAAGATACAAGATAATATGCAACAGGTTATAATGAAGCATTTATAAACAGTTTATTAATAATTACTTAATAATTACTTTTAACCTAGTAATCCATTCCTTTATTAACTAATTTTCAAGAATGTAATAATGATTAAAAAGGCCATAGATATTAAATATAGGTCTAGCAAACCATTTAATAATAGTTTGGCATTTTGTTTTGTGGCCTAAAGACTGGGGCATTTACTTTATTCATATTTTCAGTGCTTAGTTCAATTTCTCACAAAAGATGAATATGCTATTGGTAGACATTACAGCAATGTCTCAAAATGGCCTCTATAACATATCAATGGACAGTAAGCACACAATACTGAGGATGTTTAAATAATATAGTAAACAAGTTATTGCAAAATAGCCAGGCAATTGAACCAGTGTGGAGTGACACTATAGTATGCTGAGTAAAATAAAAAACATGCAGTCAGTCTCCGAACTGCAGTCAATCTCCATTTAATCTTTATAAACCCAGAACTACAATATTGGGTAAAAGGGGTAATTAGGATTTGGTTGCATAAAGCTAAGAAAGTGTTTAAGGTGTTTTTTCATAGTACCAATCTCACTACCACGGTCTAGGTTCAAGACTTGCCTAGCCGACAAGTGGACTGGAAGACAGGGGGACCACTGTAAAGCTAATGGAGGTTGTCAGATATGTCTGTATACCCTGAGACAAGTTGAATCACATCCTGGTTGGAAGACAGGGGGACCACTGTAGAGCTAACGGAGGTTGTCAGATATGTCTGTATACCCTGAGACAAGTTGAACCACGTCCTGGTTGGAAGACAGGGGGACCACTGTAAAGCTAATGGAGATTGTCAGATATGTCTGTATACCCTGAGACAAGTTGAACCACGTCCTGGTTGGAAGAGCAGTTTCGAAAAAGGCAGAGTGGCTTTGCCCAATCCTGGTACATTCAAATAACCAATAGAGAAAACCCAAACACAGGAACTACTGCTGGTCCCTGTTAGCTACCGCCAATAGCAGCAACTACTTTTCCTAGTAGGTCCACGAAAAACATATGGTTTATTGACAGAACCTACCTCAACCAAATATCCCTAGTAGTGAATTAATAAAAAAAAATAGCCACGAGAGAAACAGTCCGTTGCATGTGAAGCACATTCCATTTGATTCACCTGATTAACTTGCATTTGAGAAGTTGACAAGTTTGCAAGCAACATTTAACAAGAGTTTTTGTGATTAACATGTTCTATATAATTCCTTCAACATCTTGTGTGTTTATTGTTTAACTAGTGAATGTTTTTATTGCTGCTTTAAAACCTTAAGGAACATCTGGTCCTGCTGGAATGTCTACCAATAGCAAATCCGTCTTTTATTACACAAAACACTGTACTCTGGTCACAGAAGATATTAAAAAGTATTTCAAAAGTATAAATACCCCACATTTAAGATGAGGCCACACAAAAAGACTTACTGTAATGACTGACTAACAGTGTATAAGGACTTTAATTTAATGTATTTTGAATGGAGTAATTATTACTAAATTATGAATATATTATACCATAGTTGGTATAACATGTTATAACATGTTACCAGACAATCTTGTAAATACATTCTGAAGTGCCAACTATGTATTAACTTCAGAATTGTATGTACAACAAACAAAAAAAGGGACATTCTAATATGTTTAGTATCGGTCACCATAGGATTTAAGAATGCTGTCAACTTCAAAGTGTTCAGTGCGTGTGCCAATGGTACCAAGCCTTTTACTTCTTTAGAAGTCAAACCGCAAAGAATAACGTTGCTTCAAATAATACACTTGGCCGTTTTATTTTGGCCTCTCAAAAGATGGAAGACAGGTGGTTGAAAAACGCTGTTCCATTGAACAGCTTGAGGTAAAACAAACAGTCCAGGGGTTGACACACTCGACCAAACCCAAATGAAAAAGGCTGATTGGGCAATACAGGCTATGATAATGTCATCTTCTCCTAGATGACGCTTCTATCCTCCCCTTAAAATGCCCCGCCTCAACATAAATCACCTTTATCTTTTCCAAAATGATAGTATGATTCATGAAGACTTATCCATGAATACATATAATGAATAATTTAAAGCATTGTTCGTGCAGGGCTTTTTTCATATGACTTTTAGCTATGTCCTGTACCAGAGGATGTGGGCAGTTCCTGGGTGATTGGGAAGCTCGATGTTTCAGCACACAAGGAGACTGTTGATCCATTCTGCCATCATATAACTAGAGATTTGATTGACATGCCTTTCCCTCTCTCTCCCTTGCTTTCCCATCTATCCCTTTCTCTCTATCTACCGTTGCCCAATCTCTGCACTGACAAAGCCTATGAGTGGTACTATGTCTTTGCATAAGTATGGTCTCGATTGGGATTGGTGCTGGGAGAGTGTGCAGTACAAGTGTCTGTCCAGATGTTTTTTCTTCGGCCTTTTTCATTTCTTAACCCCCCCCCCCAGGACTGTCACATTCATCATCCAAATCCATGGTTGGAAGGATCACAAGGTCACGTTCTGGGATTAAGGGCCTCGGTCAAAGGGTTAGCGCTCAGGGATTGTCGTTAGGACACCAATTTAGCAAGATCGATTTTTCTAGATCACCCCCCATATCCTGCACACTGCCAAGGATTCGAACCAGTAAGCTTTCCAACTCATTAGCAAACCACACCGTGAATGTTGGTTCTGAACCTCATTCTTTCTTATCCATCTCCTAAGAAGATTCATTAACACAATACCATAAATAAATAAAATGGTCATGGTTGTACGCTTGAGGATCAACAAGTTCAAACAGCTTTAAAAAAAATCTACATAATCAATATGTTATAATCAATCTTGACAGGTCCAGTTTCTGTGAAATTTTGAAATCATTTTTATGGGTCAAGCTGTTTTTGTGAAAGCATGAGATGCCTGTTTTTAGTCAGGCACAGAGATGCTGGTCTAAGTGCAACCTATTTCCAACACTGTTCATTACCTTTCATTAGGGCACATAAGGATAATGGTTAGTTTTTGTTGCCAGACAGGGAATGTAGTACAATCCGGGATGTAGAAGACTGTATTTTTGATGCTGCTCCACTTTGGCCAAGGTGGCATATTAAATCAACCTCAATGCATCTGTACACAAAGCCTTATTGATGTTACTTAAACCAAGACTGGAGTCTCACACAGCATTTCTCCAGGAAACCTCCATCCTCCAACCTCCATCCTTTCGATCTCTGCTTCTCTCTGTCTGTCTCTCTCTTCCTCTCTCTTTCTCTCATTTTGTCTGTCTCTCTCCTTTCTCTCTTTTTTTTTCTCGCTCTCCTTTCTCTCTATCGCTTTGATTCTGAGGACCACATGAAACAACAGTCGCACAAAATATACAAAGATCCTCACAGCCGCTTAAAATATATTATATTTTTTCTTGTTACGAGTGCTCTGCTTGAAGGGAAATTAAACCAGAGGAGTGAAATAAGTGTTGAAACCTTATTCCTTACATAATGCATTATTTTCTACTAGGGCTCTGGCCAAAAGTACTGCACTATTTTAGCAGCCATGAACTGCAGCCTACCCTGACATTCTATCTGATAAGGAAAGAATTCAGTTCAGAAAATAAATGTCAGTTAGTGCAAGACATTTGACTACACATGCTGGAGCTGACGGGGAATTTTAACAGCAGGGGAACGACATCCGTCTCCCTCCCGGTACATTCCGGAAGATGGACCCCTTTCTTATGCTTTTTTTAATGAGGCTGTCGCACTCGTTTCATTTCCATTGTTTAAGATAAGACAGTAAAGAAACATTTGCAAAGGTAGGAAATGCAATGGGCTGGAACCGCCTTCATCATAGTTTTTACAAATGATGGTGAAATATCATGTTTTGGAGTTTGCAGTCTGTGTTGATGAGAGGAAAAGGTATTTAGCATTTTACACATCTGCCAAACCATTAATATGAGCTTACTTATCAATCAACAAAACAAATATTACAGAAAACATCTCACAGTGAAAAAAAAACAGTCTAAGAAACTCCTGTGATGCAAAACCTAGAGAACTTAGACAATGCCTACATCCCATGTTAGAAGTGAGGAAAGTCCAATCATGGAATAGCAACTTTCCCAATACAGTTGACTATCCAATACACTATGTCAGAATGCTAACATTTTATAGGTCCCTTGGTAGTGAAACCGGATCCAATAGTAGAGTAGGTAAGACCCTCATCTGCGAGACAGCGCGAGTCAGAGAGCCAGTGATTTACACATAGTTTATGGAGCATTAAAAAGACAGAAGGACCATAACAGAAATAAGGTTATTTACGGGAGACTGTGAACATATGGGCTTTTGTGAGAATGAATACTTACCCTGAGGTGTTGAGTGTGTGTGTGTGTGTGTGTGTGTGCGCGCCTCATGTGAGACCTATTCTGTATATGTAATCTAATTCACAATCAATTATTAGCCCAAATAAAGAAAGGTACAAGCATACATTCTTCCACAACCAAGCCAAATGTGAATTGAATCATTGACTTAATAATATTGTAGACAGCATTTTGAAGCAAAACACATCATCAGATAAATAAGAGAGAAAAAAAACATTCAAATTGATAACCATGAGTCATTTTTAATAATCGGATTTAGTCCTTCGTCTCATACTAGTAGTCGTTTAGAATCAGTTTTTACACTAAAATAAAATGGCATGGAAATAAGTGACCTAATCCTCGCTCAACACTAAGCGACTGTGATACTTGTGGCCCCGGAGAGGAAGTGAAACGTCTATTAAACATATTGTTCCTGTCTTGACCAATAGGTGGCAGAGTTTCACACCATAATCAGCAAGAGCGCTTTACTTACTTGCACTCTCTGTCCTCCAGATCAAAATGAGGGTTGAAGTTGATGAGTATCTTCTGGCTCGGTTCTGGAGCTGATATAACCCACATACAGTGTTGTGATGGAAAGTATGACGTTGGATAGCCAGGTGAGGTGAGGTAATTTGCATTGGTCATCTCAATGTTATCTCCACATTTGTCTGCAAACCAAAACCGATATAGATCGTAAATAAAAAGGAATATACACATAAATAAACAAAAACAACAGGGTGATGTGAAGGTTGTCTTGTAAAAACGATGTGCGATCATTCAGTTACAAATATTTATAACCCACAATCCTCAGTGGAAATTATTAACCAGGCGACGTTAAAACACATTTTTGTACTGTTTCAACACGGGGCATGTGAAATTAGTCACAACTGGTCTACTTTTTTGTGTCTTTATTTTTACTAGGAATAGTATGTAACAGCAATATGAAGACATCCTTACCTAGAACGAATAATCTGCATGAACAAAAACATTTTCTGCATAATGAATTCCCTTTTTGCTATTCAAATAATGACACCCCACGAATAAATTACAAATAAACGGAGTCGTTTCGGATGGGCTAACTTTGAATTGATTTAGATGAGCGTAGAGCTACAGATGCGGCCATCAAACCCCTGCAGGCTACCAGCCTAGATACACCTCAGTAGACGAGCCGAAAACAGGTGAGTATTGATGACATATCGAGGAAATTGAGGCTTTTTATTAGGCTACTGTTAGAGAATATTTCATTTTACCAGTCCACACTTACCACTTTGAGTCAATGAAGCCACAAAGATGAGTTGGGTTGAAAAGAACAGTATTAATCCACAATACATCATTGGACTGTAAAATACAGACGTCGGTAAAAAAAAAAATCCTTGCTATTTCCACCTTGTTATAGCGTGCAGTGCTGAAGAACAATTGTCCAAGATATGTATTTTGTGTTTCAGGTCGCAAGTAGCGTCATGTGTTATTATTCAACAACGGTTTCCTCACTCCTCCGAAAGTCGTGTTTCTCTCGCAGAATAAGAACTTGCCATTTCCCAGCAAAATAATAATAACAATAATCCAAACGGAGAAAACAAGTGTTGATTTAGAAAATCCAGTCTTCTTAAGTTCCCCGACAGATAATCATCGATAACAGATATTTGAAGGCTATCTAAAGTGGAACAAAAACTTACAGGATTTAATAACCATACACTCACTGCCCCATCTAAAATCAACTGGCATTAGCTACGTAATGAAGAGGGCGAGCGGTTTCCCCAATTCCGCTGTCTCTTGACCGTGCTTCCTTTCGCTACGCGCACTGACTGACCAGCACAGTAGAATGTCAGCGGAGTCACTCTCATTCGACTTGACGCCAACTGTAAAAGTAACAGTGGTATTTCCACTCCCCAAATTCCAGCTCCAAGACGCGACTCACTACCTCCCGCTCGCACACTACGCAGAGCGCTGGAGTGATTGGAAGGGAGGAACGTAGGCTACTGCGAGCACAAGGTTCTACCATTCATTTGACAACTGACTTAAACTTATGCAGATTCTTACAATCTTGTGTTTAAAATGTAACACATTTTTTATATATAAATATATGTATTTATATATAAACATTTAGGAGAAATGTTCCCTTGCACATGACATGATGCTTTTTCCCGATAGGTCCTTGCGTCAGTAAAAGGCTATTCTCCTCTTTTTACAGTGTTTTATTATAAGCCTATACGTCAGTGTAACACCACCTGAATTGAAAGAGGAATATTTTTTGCTCTGTGTAAGGCCATTTTTTTCTAATTTCAAACGCTGAAGAATGTTTAAGAATGTCCCTGACATTGTACCGCATTATACTTAAATGAAAGCGTGTAGACCCACAAGTAGGTTATCATCACAGTCAGTTGAAAGATCCGCCTTTGAATCTCTGGAGGAGAGTGAGCAAGAAAGCAATTCAATCACCAGCACACTGCTGTATGTTTATATATATATATATATATATATATATATATATATATATATATATATATATATATACCGATCAGCCACAACATTATGACCACTGACATGTGAAGTAAATAACACTGATAATCTCGTTATCATGGCACCTGTCAGTGGGTGGGATATATTAGGAAGCCAGTGAACATTCTGCCCTCAAAGTTTATGTGTTAGAAGCAGGAAAAATGGCCAAGCGTAAGGATCTGAGTGACTTTGACAAGGGCCAAATTGTGATGGCTAGACGACCGGGTCAGAGCATCTGCAAAACTGCAACCCTTGTGGGGTGTTCCAGGTCTGCAGGGGTCAGTACCTATCAAAAGTGGTCCAAGGAAGGAAAAGTGGTGAACCGGCAACAGGGTCATAGGCGGCCAAGGCTCACTGATGCACGTGGGGAGCGAAGGCTGGCCCGTGTGGTCCGATCCAACAGACGAGCTACTGTAGCTCAAATTGCTGAAAAAGTTAATGCTGGTGCTGATAGAAAAGTGTCAGAACACACAATGCATCGCAGTTTATTGAGTATGGGGCTGCGTAGCCGCAGACCAGTCAGGGTGCCCATGCTGACCCCTGTCTGCTGAAAGCACCTACAATGGGCACGTGAGCATCAGAACTGGACCGCGGAGCAATGGAAGAAGGTGGCCTGGTCTGATGAATCACATTTCCTTTTACATCACGTGGATAACTGGTTGCGTGTGCGTCGCTTACCTGGAGAACACATGGCACCAGGATGCACTATGGGAAGGAGGCAAGCCGGCGGAGGCAGTGTGATGCTTTGGTCAATGTTCTGCTGGGAAAACTTGGGTCCTGCCATTAATGTGGATGTTACTTTGACACGTACCACCTACCTGAGCATTGTTCACCCCCTTGTACTTTTCCTCATTATATTGTGTTACAGCATAAAATCAAAATGGATTTAATTAGGAGTTTTGCCACTGATCAACACAAAAGTCCATTATTTCAAAGTGAAAAATAAAATCTACAAATTGTTTTACAAAAAGTTAAATTTCACTCAAATTCCTTCTTATTTTTAAGCCACTCCAGTGTGGCTTTGGTTGTATGTTTGGGGTCATTGTCCTGCTGTAAGATGAATCCAAGTTCTTAGTCCCAATATATCTGTACTTTTCGAAATCCATTTTGCCCTCTGTCTTCTCAAATTTTCTATGGCCTGTCGCAGAGAAACATCCCCATAGCATGTTGCTCCCATAGGGATGATGTTTTCAGGATGATTTGTGGTGTTATACTTGTGCCAAACATAGTGCTTAGCATTGAGGCTAAAAAGACTATCTTCTTCCACTTGATTTTAGAAATCTTATGTTAGTTTTTTTCCAACAATGGCTTTCTTCTTGACACTCTCTCACAAAGGCCACTTTTGTGAAGCACCCTGGATATTATTGCAGTATTCACAATGGCTCCCAGCTCAGCTGTGGAAGAGTGCAACTCCTTTAGAGTTGCCACAGGCCTCTTGTTGTTGGCCTCCCTGACTAGTTCAAAGTTCATTTATCAAATGCACAGAATAACACAGCGTCATCCTGCACAATAACATTCTTGTGACATGGCGCACGACATCTACGTAGTAAGAATTAAGAAATATAAAAAGCAAAAATATAGTAAAAATATAGCAATAATATACAAAACAATGTAAACCAGCAGCAATTTTAAAACAAGTAGGATGGGGAATATGAACAGTATGGGTAGAAGTATTGAATCTTATAGATATTATAGATAAAAGCACTGATTGGTGCTTTTGAAGAACCTTATTCCGGATTTGCTTTGAATGTTCCTTTGTCTTCATGATGTAGTTTTTGTTAGGAATTGTATTAAACAATTGTGGGACCAGAGACACGTGTATTTCACCTGATATCATGTGAAAACCTTTGATTGCACACAGGTGGACTCAACTAATTGTGACATCTAAAGACAACTGATTTCACCACAGTTCATTCAGGTGTGTCATAGCAAATATGCTGAATACATGTGCAATCAATTGTTTTCTGTTTTGTAGCAGTAATTAATTCAGAACAATTTGTAGATTTTATTTTTCACTTTGGCATTATATACTTTTTTCTGTGAATCAGTGGCAAAATCTTCTAACAAAACCCTTTTTGAGGATGTTGAAACACAATCAAATATGGAAAAGTCAGAGAAGGAGAACACTTTTGAGAGATACTTTAAATGGCTCTCAATGCCAGTCACATTTGACCAAATATTTTTAACAAAAAGGCGTGGCTTTATCATATCTCGTGACAGAACTTGACTGGGGCGTGTGCGAGAGTGTGTGTGTGTGTGTGTGTGTGTGTGAGTGAGTGTAAAATAAATAATTATCACAAGGGCATGCGTGTGGTTGGGTGTGTGTGAGACAGATCTCAACTGGGGCGTGTGTGTGTTGGGGGGATGTGGATTTGTAAGTGGGTGTGTGTGTGTGTAATATTATAAATTATCACAAGGGCATGTGTGTGGTTGGGTGTGTGTGAGTGCAAAGTTAAAAATTATCACCAGCATGCAGAAGGATCTTGCTTCTTGACTCACTTTTTAAGGACAGGGTTTAAATTCCTATAAAATGATTTGTTCAATTTATTTTCCTAATTAACATTGGGGATTTGAACTGCATGTCATACATCATAGCGGATTAAGAATTTGAAAAATGAAAAACCTAAATTGTGTCAAAGTAATCCTAAACACGAAAATAGCAACAGTCGTATGGAGATGGCATGGTTATGCTTTCATTTAACCCACTTCCATTTTAACAAGATGTATGGCAGTTGTAGACACGTTTTTGTGTGTGTGTGTTTGTGTGTGATCCGTCTGTGTCCCAAAAGGAAATTAGGTACACAGGTCTAAATGTCTATACTAAATAATGAAGAATCATTGAATATGTAAATAAACATAGAATTGACATTTTTCGACTCCTTCAAAGGTTAGGGTAAACATTAGGTTTGGGGAATATGGAACATGTATTTCTGGGTCTAAGTCAAATCTCAGATCCCCACAAGGACAGAAAGACAAACGTGTGTGTTTGTGCCTTGCTGTGTATGTAAGATCATGAGGTGAGGAAATACAGAAAGAGACTGAGAAAGAGAGAGAGGGAAAGAGAGAAATAGAGTTGCAGAGTTAACAAAAGATGCATACAGTATGTCTGAGATGAAGTTTAATATTACAGCTAGCTAGCCTGGCTCTAAAACTTCAAACCCCCAACCAACAGCAAAGATCTAGGAGAGAGAATGGAGAAAGCAACAAGAGGAGAGAGAGAAGAGGAAAGCAAGATCAGAGAGTGAGAGAAACTGAGAATTAAGAGACCAAAAGAGAGAAACAGAGAGAGAGCGATATAGATAGAGAGGATCTGCTCTCTAGAGAGCAGATCAAAGCCACAAAGGCCTTCATGGTGGCAGAACATCGTCAATATAAATGGCGCTATTTACGTTTAGGCCCCCCTGATTTATGAACCTCATACGTAACCGTGCACATACACAAACACACACACACATAGATTTACGAAGCCCGCTTCTGGATATCCCCGGCTTGGTTTAGATCGAGCCAAATCAGACAGCTCCCAACATCATATATCAATGATAATTTAACAATTTGTGTCCTAAATCCATGCCTTATGAAACCCACGACATTTGACCAGAGCCATTTTGCCTCTGGTTTAATGTAACACACTGTGTAGGGAATAGGGTGCCATTTGGAATGCGTAAACACACTGATAATGCGAGGTTAAGGCTCTTGTGAGGGTTCCACAGAGTATTTCCACATGGTCATTTACAGGGACATTGGTTTCCTAGTACCTACGCCCTTTCAGATCTGGTGTTGTGGTCGATCAGTCAATCACCCTGATAAAGCTGAACGTATAAATCATGCCAAAACCCAGCTCGGGTTGAACGGTAGACTCAATACATTCACAATGTTGACGTGTGTTGACATGTGTTGCGTGTGTGTTGTATGTGTGTTTGTGTGACCTGTGTGTGTGTGTCTGTGTGCGTGTATGGGTGTGTGCCTTTTCCCCTGAGTGACAGGTAATAAGCCAGGAATGATGGAAGAGGGGGCCCGTTTCTATAATGACACAGTAATATCAACGTAATTACAGGTTGAGTGACAGTGATGCATTGCGGAGCCATGTTGGGTTTTGTGGCAGAAGGCCATTTTGAAGGGACAGCCCATAAAGGTGCATAGCAGTGGCCTGTCGCCACAAACAACCACCGTCGATCCAGCATGTGTGGCCGGGGAAAATCAAATACTACCTCGGGAGAAACGAAGGAATGACCTCCGATTTAATCTCCGCTAAATAAGTTAAATTGGCAAACATTTGAATTTGCTGAGATTGGAAACATTACAATGTAGGTCAGTTGATTTGTAACGTCTGGACATGTCATGAGGTCAGTTGTAGTGATAGGAACGTGGTGTTGGAGATGGAACTCATCCAGAGGACGGTGCATTTTTCACACCCACCTCAGACCAAGGCTAAGCTGCCAGCAGTACAGTCTGTCAGCAAACCGGCCTGCCAATACCAGGTATGTGTCCCTAATGTAACCCTAATCCCTTGGTAGTCCCCTACTTCTGATGAGGGCTCCAGTAAAAACAAGTGCATTTTACAGGAAATAGGTTTTCGTTCAGGACAGCCTCAGGGACTAATGAATGTGCTGGTGAATTAGTGCCAGATATTTAGTAAATACTGTAATTTCAGCTATCACCACGGCCAAGGTTGATTGATTTTCTCACATCATTTGCACAACAGTTCTTACAGGAAGATGTATTAACACTCATCATTGCTGTGACACATTCCTGTGTGCGATTTAAGTCAGCTCTTAGCTTTTAGAGGAACATCTGTTTCAAATTTTCTTTTTAATTCTCAGAGCCTTCGTTATTTCCTATGATGACACAGGCTGAAATATTCAGCTCAGCTAACGTGACCTACATATTTCAGTCTGAGACTCATTCATTTACATGAGGGGTGTTGTATAAAAAAGTAATCTACAATTGGATCCTCTCTAACCAGTCAGAGTTTCAAAGCCAAGACACATTTTCTAATCTTGTAATTCTGGCTCTGTGTTATCAAATCCCTTTGACTAGTGGTTAATAGCATCTGACCAGTAACCAAAAGGTTCAGTTCTCATGTACGAAAATGTGTCCACTTACTAGCATGTCGCTCTAGACAAGTGTGTCTGCTTCATGACTAAAATGTAAATTCTAAAGTCCTCTTAGAGGTCACACAGAATCAGAAGATGATACTGGGGGTAACATTTGCCTGCAATGAGTTTGAATAGCCAGACGATTGTTTTTTCTTGTCTTTATGGAGAATTTATTATCTGGTCTTTCTGGAATGTGACATGGCTTTTGTCTCTAATACTTTGCATGTTTGTTCTCTTCCTACCGCACCACTTATCTACCAACACCTAAACCCCACTTTGCCATGACATAATTAATGGTAGGCTTGGGTTACTATAGAGGTAACACTTTTCCAGACGAGGCAAGTGTGCAACACATGAAATGTGCGGCGGAATTCTAGAAGCATTTATACGGTATATTATTTGAGCGACTGCAATTAATTCACTTAAAAGAGAAATGCAGACCAGAAATAGATGAATATGTCATAGGTTTTCATAGTGAGATGACACTCAGGGATGACAGTCAGGGATGACACGGCACGGTCCATTATGTGATTCATTTGCATGCCGTCATTAGTCTTCCACACCACACCACCCATGGGTCTAAGTGACTCATAGCACTATGTTTCTGATTTAACTGCTTTTGACTTGAAGAATGTTGGATGCAGCTTTCTTGTTCCTGCTGCTTGTTTGGCCTCCTCTGTTTGTCTGTCTTTCTGACTGTCAGTGGAGTCTGTCTGTCTGTCTGTCTATCTGTGTTGTCTGTCATTCTGTCTGTCACTGTTTGTCGTTCTGTCTGTCATTCTGTCTGTCGTTCAGCATGTGATGTCTGTTCATGTATGTGTATGTGTTTCAATGCTGGTTCCAAATGGGCTGCTGGTGAATTGCCTGTCTAAAATGACATCTGTTTTTGATGGGGTGAAACCTCTGGAGGGTTGTGTCCCCGGGCGGTTCCCGTTATTAAGTCTCTGGAAGTTTAACATGCTGTTGGCCTGAAGCCATATTATTATCCCAAACTAACTTGTTGGATTGGAGCATCAGGAATGAGAAGAATGTCCATGAGAAAGAGAAAGCATATAATTTGTACAGGAATATCACTTTATTGTGACACAGAGACTGAATCCAGACATGAAATGTGATGTTTTTGCCTGACTGATTCAAATACAAAAGATGTTGTCGGTTCAAAAGGGAGAAACCTCCAGTCTTGCCAAGAACGTGTAAAACAGAGGTTGGAGTTAGTAAAGTGACATTGTAATCAGTCAGGCAGAGCTCAGTGGTCTGAGACATCCTGGGAGTCTGACAGCATGAGGGCCTGATTGAGTGTGTTTACACTGGTCAGATACGTGGCCTCGTTGGCCTGTGTGTTTGACTGGTACTCTGGCTGACCTGGTTTAATGGAGGGGCCCGAATTAACCCCATTCCCTAAACTGGAAAGAGGTTACCCTGAATGTGACAGCACATTACAGTACACCTCATATAAACACAGTGTCAAAGCATCTATTCTATAATAACACATTTGATAACATGTTGTGTAATACCGTAAATCTAACTGAATTATACTTAAAAAAAAAGATACAATATCTGGAATATAATTAATTAGAGGAGCAGTTTGTTTTTATTTTACTGTAACTGTAGGTGCAACCGAGTTGCCTGATGTGTTCACATTACATCATACTCATAAAAGCCTTAAACAAAGGCTTCCATACATTACTTACCGTATGCCACACTAAAACTTATTTATTAATGTTGACAAAATCTTGACTTAAAAGTACAAATTCCGTCAGTGTGTTAAGCCCTCATAGAAAGTAACACACTACCTAGTGAATAGTTTGTCTTTTGGGACAGAGAAGACACAGACACACTCAGCCTGTCCTCTCCAAACACGTCCTTACGAGCATCAAGGGTTCGACACAACAATTACTCCATTATGCAGAACACAGTTAAGAGATAAAGCACCAGGGCACCACTGTCGACCACTAACAATCCAGAAGTTACTGAGGACTACAAGTGCCATCAGTTCACTTGATAGGAATTTGAACGTGTATGTAAAAAAGTATGTTCAGGCAATTTTTGGCATCGATTATCAGCATTTGTCTGTTTTCTATTTTAAACCCAGAGAGTCTTGTGATGTAAAATATCAAGACTATCTGCTCATATTTGACTCAGTATATTAAGATAATCTGCAGAAATGTGTTTTTCTTTGTGCAGAGTCTGAAAACTGTGTGGGAGGACAGTTGAATGCTCCTTTTGTCATCAGGAGGCAATCTTAAACCTCTATTTTTAAATGCAGTTTAACACAGCATGGTACAGCAAGATACAATCGGGACACATTGGTTCACGCTGAGTTCATTGAGTTAATGGTTGTTATTGATACACAACTGATTATACAAAAAGTAAAAGAAAAAAACAACTTTTTAAATTAGTCCCACTTGATTGGATCTTGTTAATGCTCTCTCAGTACGTGACTTAGTAAATATATCCAGGGCTATGAGCAATCATGAACAATTTATGATAATAAGCAACAGATTTCACTCTGACCTTAAACAGTATTTGGCAACCTGTAGGGGAAAGACAAATTGTGTTAATGTTGCACAGAGTATTAATAAAGCTTTGGACAAGTAAGTCAAACCAGAACAGCTCAAAGGGGTAGAAATCTCATGTTTCTGTAAGCTTAATGAAAGCTTGATGAAAAAAAAGCTACTTGAAATGCAATTGTTGTCAGAAATGTGCAATAGTAAATGTGTTTTGATGAGAGTATACCTCCTGGACAGGACACTGGTCTGTATAAGAACACTTCTGCATTATGTTTCGTCTGAATAGTACACTTTAGCAGAGGCTGGGCTCACAAGAAATTGTATTCACTATCACCAGGAACATGTAGACACCATTTCAAATACAAATGTCAATGTGGAATATGACCTTTCAAAGAATTGATTTATTTTTCAGAGCTCATTTCCAGAGAAGACACTTTGAATCGACTTCTATTCAGAGAATATTCCCAGCTGTTTGTATACTTTCAGAAAAACTAAAATGGTACTAACCCACATTATTTTCAAAGCGGTCTTAATAGTGGCCACCCTCAGCCAACCACCTGATGGACCTTGCAATAGTATTTACATTAGCCTAATAAATGGCAGTAATTTACTCCAGCCGAGTTATTACACTAAATCACCTAGATGACTCTTCCTGGCTCACGACATTCTTCAATTTTTCCTTCCACTCACCTCATTTTTGTCCTGAATGTGATGTGTGGTGCCAAACTGTGTCGAGCTACAGCCTCACCGCATGAAAAGAGGTCTGGAATGGTTTACGGAACCATGCATCTTTCCTGCTCTGTTGGCTTCTGCGGTTACTGAGTTGATGGTTTACTTTGGTACGATGGAGCACGTTTGTTCCCCCTCTTAGATGGTCGTAGCTTAGCTCAGCTTGGCAGACCGTGGTATGGTATGGGGGTGACGAGTGAGTGGGCACGCTCACTGAGGCCGCTCCTTAAATGACGTTTTACTGCATTCGGTAATGTACCACCCAAGAGCAGTGCTATTGGCTCCAGTCAGAGGTAATGCATGTCAGCTGGGCTTTAAACGGGCGTCCCAAATCGGATCTTTCTTGACTAATTGGTGATTTGACCAATCAGATGTGATGTAAGAATATCAAACTGGTCAAAAGACCACTTAGTGGAAAAAAGTATTGGGGTTTCTGTTTAAATGCAGCCTATGTAGGGAATGTGGTGCCATTTGGGACATAGGCTGTAGGTTTACACCTCAACCAGCAATGCAAGGTCACTGAAATGTCTTGTAGAAGCAGCTACTCTACATATATGTATCTCTTCCATTAACAAGACGACCACAGACTACAGTCCATCAGGAGTTTAGTGTTGAAATCCCTTGGGTTTTATTACATGTGCCAGTAAACACAATCCCTTTAGGGATACTGCTGTACTCTACGGTCTCACTTCGTAACCGAGTGATGTAACACAGGTCTGGTATTGGAGTTTAACGAGTGAAGACATCAGCCACAGACTGCCTCCTCAGCACAAGACACATGGCCTCATTACGCTGTATCTACACAATCCATTAAGAGCGGACTGTTTCAGGCCACTCATCTGTCTTCTAGTTATTAGGCTGCAGAGGGTTAAACAGGTGGACGTTCAGTTGCTAACTCACTGCGGGTAGGTCCAGACTCGGACTGGTCATAGGGCAGTTCAGGCAGATACCAGCGTGTCGGGCTAATGTTGTTTTTGTGAAATAATTACTATTTGGTAAATATTTGTGCCTAAAGACCCCTTCCTTTCCTTACCCAGCGTTGTAATATACAGTACAGTATACAGTATAAAGTCCTGACTCATTCCAGAATCTCCCAATGGATTTTGGAAAGTTAAAAATATGTCAGCAAGGCCTCCTAGGCATCTGCACCATGCCAACCTTTTTCCTCACTGCTCATCCAACTGGATGTCAACACTGGTCATAGCATGTGTGAGAAAGTTCACTGACAGGAGGACCTCAGCTTAGCAGAAGGCAGACCCGCTTCCACAGGGGATGCTGGCGTTTGACTATGGTGATTCTCAACCGCAAGCCACACAGTCAAGACTCAACCCCAGACTATGGTGGTCAGCTTGGTGGTACGAGCCTTAGACGACTACGCCACCTGGAAGGCTCAAAGGAAAACCTTTGTCCCAGGCCTTCCCTAGGCAGTTCAGCTGCACGAAAACTAAGAAAGCTTGTCCAGAGATCTGTCAGTGTTCCCAAAACGTATTATCAAGAATTGTTTTTGCAAATAAATCCATTTTGGGTAGGAAAAACAATTCAAAACAACAACAAACCCACACATAACTTCATACGCCTTCCAAGGTTGTCAAGTGTTATGGTCATTTCACTTCTCTATCGATATAGACATTAGCCCATCACATAGTTACAGTTCAGTTCATGCCCATTGTTTTATTTCATTTTATTTTTAAGAGGTGAATGTGGGTTTCATCGGTGGCTGAACGGGGAGGGAGCCGCTGGCGTCGGATCAATATTTGAACAGAAGTGCTTTGGTTTCCTCCCCAGTGTGTCCTGCCCCGTGTTACCCACGGCAGCGCTGGGATCCGTGCCAGACGACCGTCTGAAAGATCATCATCGTGGTAATTCTTTATGAGCACTCTCCTTGATACATTATGAATGAACCCAGAAATCCAGCCAAAACCTTACACAGGTTCAAAGACACATATGGGCACAGGCAATGCAAGGCACACACGCGCACCTTTGACTGACTTTAATCCACAGAACTCCTTTTGTGACACATTTTGTGGGAATGCTCATTATTTGATCATTTGATAACTGTTCCCCATCCACATTTTCTGCCTGAAGGTTCTGATTTTCCAGCTTTCTACAGATGTCGCTCCCTCTGATACAGTATTGATTAATAGTCTGCTGTTTGTCAGATACAGAGAACCTGAAGCCGGCTGGGGGATTGTTCTTATTATGGAATGCTTCCAGGTCCTGAGTGATTTTCGAAAGCCAAAAGCTGCTGTTCAATATTTTGAGAATGAAATAATGGCCAGGGGCATGTGGTGGTTGCTTTTAAGAATTACAGTAGATTTAGCTAAACTTCCCAAGGTCACTTTTTGAACATTAGTGGCGAATGAATTATTGAACAAGAACTAGAAAGGACATTAACTCAAGTACAATGTGGTGTGCTTGCTAGTTTTGTGCTGGTGAAATGGTAATAGTAGCAACATACAGGTTTGACATTCAGGGCATTTTGAGTTATGATTGTTGGCCAACTGTATAAGATGTTTTTTGTATTATTTCAAAAACAAGACCCCTCAACTGGGTGTTGTACTTGTGAGCTAGCTAGAGTGTACATGTTAGTGTGTTTAATGCCAGCAAAACTAGCTAGCTTGCGTATACCAGATAGAGAATGTGTTCTAGCTAACTAGTGGGTACAAGCTACAGTGGTTGACATAACAGAGCTGATCCCCTGACGGGTATATGAGTGAGCAACAGAGTCAGTGTATTGTTATTCTGGATACTACTTATCTTGCGAGTGGGAATAATTGATCAACGTCATTAATGAACCACCACATGCACACCTATTATCTATTTTCAAATTGAGAAGAGACAGAGTTTCACAGTTTTTCATACCCCTCGCCTGCCTTTGAAATTGTTTTAGTTATAAAATAAGAAAACATGACCAGGTTTTCCTGAAATAGCGCAGGGGTCCTAGGAAAAGTGGAGCAAATAGTCAGATCCGTCAGGACTTTTGGGCGATATTAATGACTTTGCAAGATGTGGCTTGCCTTGTCGCACTCTGGCAATTCCTTTTGGCACCTTTGTCGTTTGTGAGCTCAATCAAGGTAGAAGGCTGTGGAGTATGTTTCTCCCAGAAACAATCTGCACGTTTCAAAGCAAAAAATTAATTTCTAGCTTTAAAGACTAAAGTTTTTAAAGTTTGAAGACTAGATGCATCCATCAAGATTATTCACATTTTATGGCCCATGATATACACTGAACAAAATTATAAATGCAACACTTTTGTTTTTGCCCCCATTTATCATGAGCTGAACTCAAAATGTAAGACTTTCTCTATGTACACAAAAGGCCTATTTCTCTCAAATATTGTTCACAAATCTGTTTAAATCTGTGTTAGTGAGCACTTCTCCTTTGCCGAGATAATCCATCCACCTCACAGGTGTGGCACATCAAGATGCTGAACAGACAGCATGAGTATTGCACAGGTGTGTCTTAGGCTGGCCACAATAAAAGGCCACTCGAAAATGTGCAGTTCCATCACACAACCCAATGCCACAGATGTTGCAAGTTTTGAGGGAGCGTGCAATTGGCATGCTGACTGCAGGAATGTCCACCAGAGCTGTTGCCCGTGAATTGAATGTTCATTTCTCTACCATAAGCCGTCTTCAAAGGCGTTTCAGAGAATTTGGCAGTACATCCAACCGGCCTCATAACCGCAGACCACGTGTAACCACACCAGCCCAGGACCTCCACATCCAGCATCTTCACCTCCAAGATCGTCTGAGACCAGCCACCCGGACAGCTGCTGCAACAATCGGTTTGCATAACCAAAGAATTTCTGCACAAACTGTCAGAAACCGTCTCAGGGATGCTCATACGCATGCTTGTCGTCCTCATCAGGGTCTCGACCTGACTGCAGTTCGTCGTCGTAACCGACTTGAGTGGGCAAATGCTCACATTTGATGGCGTCTGGCACTTTGGAGAGGTGTTCTCTTCATGGATGAATCCCAGTTTTCACTGTACAGGGCAGATGGCAGACAGCGTGTATGGCGTCGTGTGGGTGAGCGGTTTGCTGATATCAACGTTGTGGATCGAGTGGCCCATGGTGGCGGTGGGGTTATGGTATGGGCAGGTGTGTGTTATGGACACAGGTGCATTTTATTGATGGCATTTTGAATGCACAGAGATACCGTGACGAGATCCTGAGGCCCATTGTTGTGCCATTCATCCACGACCATCACCTCATGTTGCAGCATGATAATGCACGGCCCCATGTGGCAAGGATCTGTACACAATTCCTGGAAGCTGAAAACATCCCAGTTCTTGCATGGCCAGCATACTCACCGGACATGTCACCCATTGAGCATGTTTTGGATGCTCTGGATCAACGTATACGACAGCGTGTTCCAGGTCCTGCCAATATCCAGCAACTTCGCACAGCCATTGAAGAGGAGTGGACCAACATTCCACAGGCCACAATCAACAACCTGATCAACTCTATGCGAAGGAGATGTGTTGCACTGTGTGAGGCAAATGATGGTCACACCAGATACTGACTGGTTTTCGACCCCCCCGGACCCCCCCAATACAGTGGAACTGCACACTTTAGAGTGGCCTTTTATTGTGGCCAGCCTAAGGCACACCTGTGCAATACTCATGCTGTCTGATCAGCATCTTGATATGCCACACCTGTGAGGTGGATGGATTATCTCGGCAAAGGAGAAGTGCTCGCTAACACAGATTGAGACAGATTTGTGAACAATATTTGAGAGAAATAGGCCTTTTGTGTACATAGAGGAAGTCTTAGATCTTTGAGTTCAGCTCATGATAAATGGGGGCAAAAACAAAAGTGTTGCGTTTATAATTTTGTTCAGTGTACATAGGGATTCAGGCTAATATGCTTTTAATAAGTGTAATTTTTCCCCCCATTTTTTAAGCCTCATTGCCAATTTATTTTAGACCAATCTGCATATGTTTTAAAGTTTGAATTGTGTTTTTTTCTTAAACAGTACATGACATGTTATGGAACTAGACCGGAAAATTTCTAATTATATAGCTATTCAAATATATTGTGTAAGTTTGGCAGCATTTTCAATAGTATTGGCAGTATGAAAATATTGTTTTTTGTCAATCAGCCAGCCCCAAACTAATTCTGCATGTTTTCACTTTTTTGTGTTGTAGCTTTTGCTATATTTGTCCTTCAAGTGGCATTTGAATAATAATAAATGTACGAACAATTTCTTATGTTGTGCTTTTCTTTCGGCAAGCACATCTTACTATTTTGACATTGTAAAATACATTAATCCCTGTATATTGATTATCTATCTCTAAGACCCAATTTGAGAGCTATGCATTGTTTGAAAAGGTACGTCATTTACAGTATGTTTATATTGCTGTTCTGCCTCTGTGTATATTGATTGTCTGGATATGAAGTGCTTTTGAATGCATTTTACTGTACCTACACTAGACCACCACAACACCCACCCCTCCCCAACCACCCACCCTGTGCACTCAGGAGCTCATCTGTCTCAGAGTCCAACATTAAATTAAGGGGCCTTCTCTCTCTCTGGTTTCCTAGGTAACCACTCAGAAAATATGAGGCGTTTCCAGCAGGGGAATATCAGCATGCCCATGTTATTTACCACTGGCTAGTTTTATGCCCAGTGACACCGTATTCCTTATTCCCTATTTAGTGTCCTACTTTTGCCTGGGACCAAGCAATAATAGGGTGCTATTTAGGATGACCTAATCCTTGACACCTTCCATGCCGCTATGCCCCCCCTCTCTGAAACATCCACTGCCAACCTCCCCAACTACAAACCCCAAACAATGATGTTCCAGCTCAATCATCCTTGCGGCATCCATGTCAAGTGGAAGAAAAGGGAGGAGAGAATTTGGGATGTTAACAAAGCAACACTCTATCACAACACCTCCTCTACACTTCCTGAATTAGTTGAAAGTGTGGACGAACCTCCCCTAACAGTTGTTTGTTATTCACATCAAGACCTCAACGTAAGAGATCTAGTTCCAGGCGATCTTTTGAACTTCTTGCTACATTAGGCTACAGCTCAGTAAACACGCGACTCAGTTTCCATGGCGATATCAATATTTATCACTTGCACAACCGCATCAACAGGTGAGTTGTAATTTTGTCACATCACCTCCAGTCCCCATCCATCAAACTGATAATTAGCCAGAGTTCATTTGCATGGTTCCAGCTGAAGTATTTACCAGATGGGAGTCGTTCTATGAGTACCAGCTTCTAACATGATTAGTGCTTCATGCTGCATGATCATATCCAGATATAGGCTATACTGTTTCCTGATTGGCTGGGTTTAGGTGAGAAAAAAAAATAGATTCTACGTTTCCGTCCCACTTGACTACATATTTGTCATGGGTCCTGTTCACCAGTGTATGAGTTCTTTTTTTTTAACAACAATTTTTTATTGCTTTTTTAGTGCAAAACGTTTAAATAAAGTGGAGCATTTCAAAAGCACTTAATGAGTGTTGAAAAAATACAAAGAATGACATTTGTTATGTTCACAACATTTTTGGTTGCTAGCAAGCATATTGTCTAGGGGTCAAATACTGGTAGTTCTCATCACTGTCCTGCTTGACTAGATACTGTGGCTCTCAAAATTATTCACCCCCTTGGACTTTTCCACATTTTATTGTGATACAACATGAAATAAAAATTGATTAATCAGTTTTCACCACTGCTCAACACAAAAAGTATATAATGTCAAAGTGAAAAATAAAATCAGCAAATTATTCTAAATTACAAATCCAGAACAGAAAATAATTCATTGCATGAGGAGGAACTGTGAATTTGTCTGGAACAAGTCGTCTTCAAAGTATACGAGCAAAGAAGGCACTTATCAGGGAGGCCAACAAGAGGCTTATGGCAACTCTAAAGGAGTTATAGTCTTCCACAGCCGAGCTGGGAGACACTGTGCATACTGCAACAATAGCCCAGGTGCTTCACAAAAGTGGCCTTCATGGGAAAGTGGGAAAAAGAAGACAATGTTGAAAAAACTCAAACACTGTTAATCAAATCTCAGATAGTTTTGCCAGAAGGCATGTGGGAGGCACTGAGACCAAGTTGAAGAAGATTTTATTGTCTGATGACACTAAAATAGAGCTTTTAGGCCTCAGCACTAAGCGATGTTTGATACAAGCCTAACACTGCAAATCATCCTGAGAACACCATCTCTAACGTGAAATATGGTTGTGGCAGAATTATGCATTGGGCAGGCTTCTTTGTTTCAGGGTTGTGGAAAGCTTGTAGATGCAGCAAAGTACACAGAAATGTGGGATGAAAATCTGTTGAAAGCTGCGAGAGATTTGGGACTTGGAAAAAGATTAATCTACCAGCAAAATAATGACCCCTAACATAGGACAAAGACCCCAAACATAGGAAAAAGACCCCTAACATAGGACAAAGACCCCTAACATAGGACAAAGACCCCTAACATAGGACAATGACCCCTAACATAGGACAAAGACCCCAAACATAGGAAAAAGACCCCTAACAGAGGACAAAGACCCCTAACATAAGACAAAGACCCCTAACATAGGACAAAGACCCCAAACATAGGAAAAAGACCCCTAACAGAGGACAATGACCCCTAACATAGGACAAAGACCCCTAACATAGGACAAAGACCCCAAACATAGGAAAAAGACCCCTAACAGAGGACAATGACCCCTAACAGAGGACAAAGACCCCTAACATAGGACAATGACCCCTAACATAGGACAATGACCCCTAACATAGGACAAAGACCCCTAACATAGGACAATGACCCCTAACATAGGACAATGACTCCTAACATAGGACAAAGACCCCTAACAGAGGACAATGACCACTAACAAGTTGAAAATGATTGTTCATCAAAGGTCCCCATCCAACTTGACAGAGCTTGCAAGCAAGAATGTGCAAAAATTGTTGTGTCTTCCAGATGTGCTAAGCTGGTGGAGACCAAATATGCTCTTAAAGGGGGTGAAGACCTATGCAATCATTTATTTTCAGTTTTGTATTTGTATTTAATATAGAACAATTTGCTATGTTGTGTGTGGGTGAGTTGATCACTGGCGAAACACCTAATCAAATACATTTTAATTTCACATATTAGCACAGTAACAGGAAAAGTCCAAGGGGTTGAATACTTTTGAATGTATAGTAGTGCCAAACATACAAAGGCATTTTATCTCACGTCAGTCATCTCATTAATTTCAAATTTTCAGGATAAACTTTGTCAAGAGATTGAATTCGTCATGCGCCATTCTGGAAAGCAGCATTTCCATTAGTTTCATAGTGACATCCATCAGCCATCACGGCACACGGTATGCAAAGAATGAGAATCCTTTTTTTATACAGTTTGTTCTAATTTGCAGCAGACATCTTTGTGTCACAACAGAAAAGCAAGTAAATTGGACAATGTGGCAGCTTGTATTATGTTCCCTTGTGAATTATTTTATTTGCTACTTACTTTAAGGAAAATGTGCCTGATACAATGGTGATCTGTTGTTGTCCTGCCCAGCTATCTTAAGAGGAATGCACTCTTGTAAGTCACTCTGGATTTGAGTGTCTGCTCCATGACTAAAAATAATGATTTATGTAAATGTGAATTTTGACTACTAGAGGCTCAATTCAACTAGACGTGGATTGCACTATTATCACAGCAGTTCTTTCTCCCATGGTCAAATTAGCTTACAGACTGGCTTTCGATGCCGTATAAAATCCTACAACTACTAGTGAGGAGACCCACCTCGCAGATATGCCTTCACTTATTATGATGAGGAGTTTGTGGGCATGGGACAAATATGTTAAATGAAAAGGCTGCGTAAACATTGCCATGGAGCGTTCGAATGAGTCTCAGCAATATGGCTTTATAGAACAAAAAAAAAAAACAGATTCAAAATGATCACCTAAAATAGCTGGCTCATCTGGCAGCACGGGCTCTCATTTTCAATTCCGTGTAGTCAATGATAATGTCTGCTTTAGATATAATCGCATGTGGATTGTATTGCTCTACCACAGTTTTACCTCAAACATCTAAAACCGCTTTACTGGTGTCAGCAAACGCTGATCTGAAAGGAATCTAGCCTGAGGTCATAATCGTTAATGCTAGATGAACACCATCCTTGATCTCGGATCCCAGGCAAAAATATCCTAAATGCTCTTTTTACATGGTACATGGCTACTTCACAGTTGAGTCATGGGTAACTAGTTCCACTTGGTAGCTGGGTATAGGGTGTGTCATCCGATTTTTCATGGATGGTTCCTTTTGAAGGAAGGCGGTCTTGTGTTGTGAAGCTGTCTGTTTTAGAAGGGCGGAGTGTAATGGAGTTAAACGTGCTGTGAGCTAGCTCCAGAGTTAACAACAAAAAATGTTACGGATGGGACCATTGAAGAGGTACTTACAGAACGGTCACAAGAGGACCACTTGTCCGAACCTAGCGTGGCAGTCAGACAGCAGAGGAGGTACTTGAAAAGCAGCTCTGCTACAACAAAGGTTGGATCTGGCCCAGTTCCCTTTCAGAAGAAATCTGTCCTGTAATCGCCACTGTCTCAAATAAAGCAAACAAATTCCTCAAAACACATCTTGTTCACGTTATAGGTCTTCTTCACATTTCATATCTTAGACTCAGCAATTGGGTTGTAATAAATATATCAGATGACTTGAGAGCTTGTCCTAGATTGCTTAGACTTATTGTTTTGGAGGGATTCCAAAGAGTCTTCCGTAGTGAAGCTCGGCACTACAGGTTTACCACCATCAGGTACCCCAGGGATGTCATTAGGGTAGAGATTTTTTTTTGCAATACATCAATTTCTAATTAGCATTTGCATATTGCATCATGGGGGTTTGGTTAAGGGGGGAATCACAATCATGTATGCTAATTAGTATAAATAAAATTAGCCTAGAGCTTAAAATGGGAGGAGGAGCATCTGAATGCGTGAACATTACATTGGAAGAAAGGGTGAATGCCTAAGCACTGTTAGCGATGCCTGGCGCTGCTCGGTGAGATGCAGGGATTGTGTCAGGGGTGTGTGTGTGTGTGTGTGTGTGTGTGTGTGTGTGGGTGGGGGGGGGGTACATGAGAGGAGGAAATGGGGGTCGGG
>JACXGI010004711.1:33098-51886 GCA_016801175.1 Esox masquinongy | reverse complement strand
TTCCTGCTGTTGCTACATTATGGAAGGCCCTGATGTAGATGTCTGTGTTATTCCTGCTGTTGCTACGGTATGGAAGGCCCTGATGTAGATGTCTGTGTTATTCCTGCTGTTGCTACATTATGGAAGGCCCTGATGTAGATGTCTGTGTTATTCCTGCTGTTGCTACATTATGGAAGGCCCTGATGTAGATGTCTGTGTTATTCCTGCTGTTGCTACATTATGGAAGGCCCTGATGTAGATGTCTGTGTTATTCCTGCTGTAGCTATGGAAGGCGCTGCGCCCTGATTCACCTCTCACTGGGCGGATCTCCAAGCAGTGGTGTGAGATCGGTTTCCAAGGCAACGACCCCAAGACTGACTTCAGGGGCATGGGTCTACTGGGCCTACACAACCTCCTGTAAGTGTGTTTAATATGATGCTCTTATCGAATAACTAATAATAACCAAACTAGATTACAGACTTTCCGCTGCCTTGATCACAGTCAGCACAGATTTTGGAAAAAGAGTTTTGTGTAATTTAATAAGAGACACTTTCTAATCTGTTCATTAGAGTCAATGAAGAAATGAACTATATATCTGACAAGGATAAACCTCTTTAAGATTGACATTTCTTTTTTTCTGCCCTCATCCGTTTTGTTAGGAAGCAGGCGTAGGGTGTTGAATTGGGAGTAATTATGTACATCGAGAGGCATGTCGGACAAAAAGACGCGACTTGGACACGAACAAGGAAACACTCTTCTACTCCACATTTACTGTATTGGTTGAACAGTGCAGAACAGAACTTCCCAAGAAATGTTTTTCTTCTCATCAAGATCAGGAGTCTTGGACATGCCACTCAGGCGTTTCTTTGAACACCTTCTACATTTGTTTACGTATAAATAAGTTAGCTGGGAAGGCCTCCTCAGAAGGACTAAACTCACTGAATAAACTGTTTCACTCAACTCTTGCTGCACAACATATGTCATTAATTTGTTCACCAGGCACGTCCCTGTAGTCTCAGCCCAATTAAAACTTTGCGAAGTGATAATCTGGGCACACACAGGTGTCGCTTCCTGTAGCGTAGGGATTTTCAGTAAACAACAATGTTATACATGCCTGTCAGTGTACTGCGTGTCAACACAGTATTATGGCTATGATAGCATTTTTCAATGATACAATTCCTAATGAAACGGATGTCATACGACAACAGAATATTGATGAAGACGCGTGCTGAAGACAGTAAGGTGAAAGGGGACATTTATACTAAGGATATGAATGGGTGTTGTAAACGCATTACCGCAATCACCATGACAATACCTTTTTGCTGTAGGGAACAGTTGGCAGCATGCTAACGTTGATTTGAAGTGTGTAATGGTGACAATGGGTTTATGTTGCCCCTGTGTACCATAGATATTTTGCTGAGCATGACAAAGCCACCGCTCTCCAGGTCCTTCAGGATTCCCTGCAGCCCAAACAAAGGTGGGTCTCCTCCCCTTCCATCCCCGACCCTTGACCTCTTGTGGTGGAGATTGGCTCTCGATTCATATAAACCACTAACAGCATCTGATTAATGATCTTTACAGGGTCCACCAATGAATGATTGATATTTTGTATAATATTTACTGATCGTGCTTTTTTGTTAACTTAATTAATGTTGAGGGCAGCTACATTGCAGATGCCTCCCAGATCTGGAAATGTGTGGGTAGGTGTTTAACATACTTGCTAAACACAACATATGGGATGACAATCAGATGGCCCGACTGTGCAGTTGAAGAGGTGGCACTTAACCGTTAACCCTAGATGCAATGCAATGCTTGCAATGTTAATGGCCTGAAATGAAACCTATATAATTAGTTTATATAATAGATCTTAAAAAAAAGGGAAATACCTATTAGTAATTACTGTGATGGTTTGAGTTTCTCTTGACCCTTGTCCATTATGCACCTTATTAACTGAAACAGAGAGGAACTACCTGGACAAAAATGCCATTGCGTCAGATTTTGCATCAGATTCAGAACTGTGTGCCCTACTGAACGTGTCAGGAGCCACTCTACACAGGTTGTATTGAGCGTGGCTTTGTCACTGTAGAACTGATATTTATTATATGCACTTTGATGACAGGTGCTGTCCCAAGCATTTTGGTTACTTTAATTTTGGTTCTTTGCTTCAGTCTACATCTCATGCACGTTCTTTCTTTCTCCACCTCCATTCTGTTTACCCATCTCTTTCACAACCATAGGAGTATTCCCAAAGAAGCCAGGTACTATGTCACCCTTTCACTTTTATACTGACCAATTGATTTGTAATAGTTTTCTAATCAATTGATTTGTAATATTTTTCAGTTGCTATGTATTTCTCCATGCTTTTTATTGTTTCCACAGTGTGCCTTTTACATCCCTTAGATATAGTGTAAATATTCAGGTATTTCTGTCTTATTTGACAGAGAAGTGGGGAAGGATAGAGTAGATAGATTTAGCTGAATGAGCAGTGGGTGGGATTCCAACCCATTCTACTGCAGTACATGTGCACCGGACCCAAGGCCACTCCCTGTGCTATCTGAAGAGATACTCTGCACCAATATTGACATTTCAAAGCATGTTATGATAATTGAAATGCCTTTTAATATAGACTATATAGAAAATGTAATAAGCTTTTTTATGTTAGGAACATTTGCTGTTGTACCATACATTTTTACATTTCTCTCCTGGTATTTTTCCAACTTCAAGGAAGATTTTGACTTATGGTATTAACTACCACATATATCCAAGATACCATTATTGTAAACCTTAATTTCTTAATTTCAAAATACAATTTATTTTATGTGATCTGGTCCATATTTTAATGTCAATCCTGTTTTGTAAACACAGCACTTGTTTTAATAAGGTGAAATTGCTCCTTTAAAAAAATATAAAGTTAATTAGTTGAGGAAAGCTCTAGTAGAGGATGTTGTTATATGGAATTGGATTGTGTCATAGAGTCTAGACAGTAGAGGATGTTATCATTTGAAACTGGATTGTGTCATAGAATCTAGACAGTAGAGGATGTTATCATTTGAAACTGGATTGTGTCATAGAGTCTAGACAGTAGAGGATGTTATCATTTGAAACTGGATTGTGTCAGAGTCTAGACAGTAGAGGATGTTATCATTTGAAACTGGATTGTGTCATAGAATCTGGACAGTAGAGGATGTTGTCATTTGAAATGGGGTCTTGTTATGGAAACTAGACATGATATTGTCATATCGTTATAATATGTTGTTCCATTAGCTGAAGTCTTTGTACATTTCCGGGGAACCTCAGAGGTCACTGCTCATGTTTCTTTCTGTTCTGTCTGGCCAGCTCCTTTGGTTATGACTACAGGAGTTGACAAGCCGGCACAAACTGATCTGAGACCATGCTAACCTCAGCAGGAAGGAAATGTCAGAGCTAGAGATGCACACTTATACTCATGCTTGTGTCCTTGACAGCAAAATGAGCAAAGCAGAGTGGGAACAGAAGAATTTTGATAAAGCCATTGGGTGAGTTTCAAACCATGACACACACACACACACACACACACACACACACACACACACACAATCCTTCTTCCCAGAGGATTTAGCAAACAACAAAAGACAGACGAGGGGGATGGTGAAGGAGTGAATATTAGGAAGAATCCTTTGATGTCCGTGCGTCCTCATCATACCATGGGCATGGTGCTGTCTAAAAGGATTATGGGAGATCTGGGCACAGGGCGGAGGGTTTCCTAAGCCCTAGGGAGATTTAGCTCCAGCAGAGGGGCTGTTTCAGAACTGAGACTTCTGCTGTGACGTCTCTTTATGTGTGTGTGTGTGTGTGTGCGTGTGTGTGTCAGTCCACGTTTTATTACACTTGGATAGTAAAACAAGGAATATTTTTGGCATTAAATGTTAAAATTAGTGTGGAACCCCCTATTATCGGCATAGCCAACAACAGTTTTGAAATATATTTTCTTGCACCGAGTAATCAATTGATCAAGTTGTCAATGTTTAGTGTTTAGAGACATACAAATGTTAACTAGTATGTCATTAATGATCATTTCTGAAATTGCAGTGGAAAAATTCATATTTTCAACTAGTTGGTTAGTGACCTAGCTAAAAAATACGACCCCCTAATATCGGCCACCGTCCCCTCTTATCCGTCACCTTCATTTCTTGTTGAATTACATAATACATAATATATACATAATACATGATGATGTCTGGTCTGTTGCGCAAGTCAAATTTCACCATTTGCAACTTGTCTGAAACAATTTCCATACATTTCCATGACATTTTTAGAATCTTAAACAAAAGTATTCAACCTCCATACATCTCTACAAAAAATGGTGGTGGGCTAGCTGAAAGGGTATATTGAACAGCTAAACGTAGCTAGGATTGGGGTTAGTGGTTGGGGACGTTAGCTAGGATTGAGGTTAGTGGTTGGAGGTTAGGGTTAGGGAAATAAGAGAGGCCACTGTCTGTGTGGCCTGGGTTTGCCCACATGGTTGAACTTTGATAAGATCTGTGTGTGTGCGTGTGTGTGTGTGTGTGTGTGTGTGTGTGTGTGTGTGCGTCAGAGTTTATTTAGATTCAGCTGTTGTACACACATGCGTGTTTCTTTGGTTTAAACCATGGCCAAACCATCCATGCACTTAAATAGGCTATGTCCATGTTAAATAAGCTAAGTCCATGTAAAATAGGCTAAGGTTTTCAAATGAAATTTCAAATGAAAACCAATCAAACATGTAGGATCCTAAGTCACATTACAAGAATTGTGTACAAGCTAAAACGACTGACTTAGTTTCAGTTCATATAAAATGTGATATACATTACAATACTGTTTCCAAAAATGTTGGGACACTGTATAAAATGTAAATAAAAACCGAATGCAATGATGTGCAAATCATTTAAACCCTACATTCAATAGAAAATAGTACAAAGACATCATGTGAAATGTTAAAACTGAGACATTTTAATGTTTCTTGAAAAACATATGCCCACTTTGAATTTGATGCCAGCAACACATTTCAGAAAAGTTGGGACAGAGGCAACAAAAGACTGGAAAAGTTTTGTAATGCTAAAAAACTAAACCTGGTGGAATATCACACAACTAATTAGGTCAATTTGCAACAGGTCAGAGTTTTGGGATCTCATCATCTATGTCACATAATATCATTAAAAGATTCAGAGAATCCGGAGAAATCTCTGATCAAAATTTGAAATTATTTTTGGGAATCATGGACGCCGTGTCCTCCAGACTAAAGAGGAGAGGGACCATCCGGCTTCTTATCAGCACACAGTTCAAAAGCCACCATCCGTGACGGTATGGGGGTACATTAGTGCTCATGGGTGACTTGCACATCTGTGAAGGCACCATTAATGCTGAACAATATATACAGGTTTTGGAGCAACATATGCTGCCATCCAGACTATGTCTTTTTCAGGGAAGGCCTTGCTTATTTCAGCAAGACAATGCCACACCACATTCTGCACATATTACAACAGCATGGTTCTGTAGTAAGAGTCTGGGTGCTAAACTGGCCTGCCTGCAGTCTAGACCTGTCACCCATTGAAAACATTTGGCGCATTATGAAACGAAAAACACGACCAAGGAGACCCGAACTGTTGAGCAGCTGTATTCCTGTATCAACCAAGAATGGGAAAACATTTCACTTTCAAAACTACAGCAATTGGCCTCCTCAGTACCTAAACGCTTACAGAGTATTGTTAAAAGAAGAGGTGATGCAACACAGTAGTAAACATGCCTCTGTCCGAACTTTTTTGAAACGTGTTGCTGGCATCAAATTCAAAATGTATTTTTCCAAAAACAATAAAGTTTCTCAGTTTCAACATTTGTTGCCTTTGTACTATTTTCAATTAAATTTAGGGATAAATGGTTTGCACATCATTGCATTCTGTTTTCTTTTGCATTTTATGCAGCATCCCAACTTTTTTCTCTCTATTTTTTTTTGTTCCAGGTACTCCTTTGCCATCGTGGGCATCAACATAACAGACCTGGCCTACTCTCTGCTGGTGAGCGGAGCCCTGAAAACCCATCTGTACAACGTAGCCCCGGAGATGCCGAACCTCATCCATTTTCAGCAAACCTTCTGTAAGTCTGAATCGCTGCAGTATGTCCAGAATGGCACTCTTTTACATAAGTAGTGTTCTACTTCTGACTAGAATCCAATCTGGTGTTTTAAGATGACGTCTTTGAGTCATAGATGTGCTTGCAGGTGTGACAACACATCGATATAAAGAGTAATACAGAATATTGCTACCCAACCAATGCACAAACATATTACACTATCATGCTTATTCAGCTTTGTTCAGTACCTGTTAAGCCTTAGCCGATTATCTCCTCTTTAAGAGCGAACATGTAAACGTGCGTCAGCACCAAAGTGTCTTGTGAGAAAGGGTCTTCACACCATTCTCCCACTGAGCTGCCAGTAGCAGCAGACGCTACATTCAGGACAGCAGTGTTGTTAAGAGCTGTAGCAAGACTGATGTCCGTTGCTATAATGTTCCAAAAGAAATCTGCCGTACAAAAGTTAATATATACTGTATACTGAACATGGAAGTTCCCATTCTGTTATAGACAGAAGCCTGTGAGATAACAGACCAATCAGGACTCCTTGGGAGGTCCAGCTCTCCATCATCTCAGCCTATCATGGCAGCCTGTCTCTCACCATATGAAGCACAGTGCTTTGCTGCTGGCAAAATTAAGCTTGTCATTTAACATGTGTATTTATAGATACAGATGGCAGGTGAGTTTGTAATGAAAGCACATCATAGTTGATCTGTATAAGAACAAATGTTCAAACATACACCCTGCTTGAGGATTTTAGACCGAACACAAAACAGTTTTATGTTATTACCATGTTAGCACTTTTTAAAATCAATCCATGGAATATGGTACTCCTTGCGGTTATTGTCCTACTGCATGAAAACATTCTACTGGCATTGCACCAACTTAACCATACAGGTTTTAGGATTTAGTCTTGTCAGTGGTTTGTGCTGTGTAGCCAACTATGTTCACAGGAATTGTCAAGAGAGCACTAAATCAGCTAGATCAACGACCAGGCTACTGTAGTTTTGTTTTTGCTAACTTTCTGGCCTCTCCTCTCTCAGGTTACCTGATGCAGGAGTTTCACCGGTTCTGGATTGAGGAGGACCCCTGTGACATTATGGAGTTCAACCGCGTGCGCTCCAAGTTCCACCGGCGGGTTCTGAGGCAGCTCAAGAACCCAGATATGGCGCTGTGCCCCCACTTTGCTGCCTCCGACCTCCACCTGGTCAACCTGTAATACTCACGACCCTTGACCTGTAACCTTCCCAACCCGCTCCCTCTCAGCCGCCGGCCCTGCCACCTACACCATGTCACTGCCAACCGCCCACCCAGCTGACATACGCACTCACACGTACATAGACAGGCTGACACACACACAAACACATACCCTCTCATGTCCTGCCTCTAACCCCCACAGCCACTTCAGAACCACCAGCACCACTGACGACCATTGCGATTGTAGGGGTGCATGTTGAGGCTGCACCACACACATCAGTCACTCACTGACTCGTTGGTATTCCTTGGTTTAATGATTTGTGATTGTATGACAGCCATTTGTTGCCAGTTGCATATTGTTGTTATTATGTATTTTTAAAGGGATAGCTCACTATTTAGTGTGAATTATCCCTTTAACTTAACCATCGTGAAATAAGTGCTTGTTTTTCTCAAGTCATTCTGCCCCGCGAATACATCTCATTTCGATGAATGTTCTGCCGTGAGACCAAAACATTTTGAAGAGATGTTCAGAGACAGTGCTTCCCCGGTCTTACCAGTAGAGGGGGCAGTACTCATAGGCCTACACTGCACTGTCAGCTTGTCGGAAATGATAAACTTGAAAGGCCTCATTAGCTTCCTATTTTTATATAGGGAGTTGCAATGACATACTGTAGCAGATCCATGCGTTTCTTCTATATGGTTCTGTACTATACTTTTCTGAACTGCAGCGTACAATAATGTAATCAGAGATAATAATCTTAATGCCTACTGTAATGTAGAAGCGGGCATGCAGCAGGCTTTGTGTTACCGTGTGAGAAAATGTATTTTCTAAATCATTGTTATAGATTGTATTGATAAGAATACTTCACAGGAACTGAATCCTTTTTGCCAAAATGTAAATTATGGAGAATTCACATCAATCAGAAAAGCAGTTTGAGGACATTGTTGTTTCTTTTATGAATGTTATACAGCTACAGTCATGGTCAAAAGTATTGCCATCCTTGCACTTCAAATAACTCACATTGTCTGGTGAAAAAAACACCTCCTAGCATGCAACCCCCTTTCAGTGAGTTGAAACTATCATACCTTGTGTTGGAAGTTCAGCTTGATAACATTACGTACTTTGGAAACAGGAACATCAAGGTCTTTGGAAATTGACTTGTAGCCTTGAGTGTCTTGCTAGGCTACACATTGATTGTCCATGCTAGGCTACAGTCTTGTCTGACTTCCTCAGATTATTCTCTGGTTTTCATTTATTTCTCTGTGTTTATTATGGTACACACACTGACACAAAACAGGAGAATCCTTTACTCTATTGAAACTGGTTGAATTAGGGATTTTTATATTGCAGGCACCTGCAACTCATCACATGTGGGTTACAAAGTGAATGAGAATCACCTGCTTAAAATGTAATTATTTTTAACTACTTAAAGAAGGTGCCAATAATATCGTTTGGGCCATTTTAGGATTTCATTGTGAAATTCAGTTGCGCTCAAAAGTTTTGCATACCCTTGAGAATTGGTAATATATGTACCATTTGTAAAGAAAACATGAGTGAGCAGGCAAAACACATGTCTTTTATTTCTTATGGGATTCACATTCAACTGTAACATAACAGAATGGCACAATCATACAACAAAACATGGCAACAAAGAAAAAAATGAACTGACCCGTTCAAAAGTCTGCATACCCTTAGTTCTTAATACTGTGCATTGCCCCCTTTAACATCAATGACAGGGTGCAATCTTTTGTAATAGTTGTTTATCAGGCCCCGAATTCTTGCAGGTGGTATAGCTGCCCATTTGTCTTGGCAAAATGCCTCCAGGTCATTCAAAGTCTTTGGTCGTCTTGCATGAACCGCACGTTTGAGATCTCCCCAGAGTGGCTCAATGATATTAAGGTCAGGAGACTGTGATGGCCACTCCAGAACCTTCACCTTTTTCTGCTGTAACCACTGGAGGGTGAACTTGGCCTTGTGCTTATGTTCATTGTCGTGCTGGAAAGTCCAAGAGTGTCCCATGCGCAGTTTTCGTGCAGAAAAATGTAAATTGTCTGCCAGTATTTTCTGATAACACGCTGCATTCATCTTGCCATCAATTTTCACAAGATTCCCTGTCATTTAGAACTCACACACCCCCAAAACATCAGTGAGCCACCACCATGCTTCACAGTGGGGATGGTATTCTGTTCACTATAGGCCTTGTTGACCCCTCTCCAAACATAGCGCTTATGGTTGTGACCATAAAGCTCTATTTGGTCTCGTCACTCCAAATTACAGTGTGCCAGAAGCTGTGAGGCGCGTCAAGGTTTTGTCGGGCATATTGAAACCGGGATTATTTGTTACATTGGTGCAGTAAAGGCTTCTTTCTGGCAACTCAACCATGCAGATAATTTTTGTTCAAGTATTGTCATATTGTACTCCTTGAAACAACCACACCGTCTTTTTCCAGAGCAGTCTGTATTTCTCCTGAGGTTACCTGTGGGCTTTTCTTTGTATCCTGAACAATTTTTCTGGCAGTTTTGGCTGAAATCTTTCTTGGTCTACCTGACAATGGCTTAGTATCAAGAGATCCCCAAATTTTCCACTTCTTAATAAGTGATTGAACAGTACTGACTGGCATTTGCAAGGCTTTGGATATCTTTTTTATATCCTTTACCATCTTTATAAAGATCCATTACCTTGTTACGCAGGTCTTTTGACAGTTCTTTTCTGCTCCCCATGGCTCAGTATCTAGCCTGCTCAGTGCATCCATGTGAAAGCTAACAAACTCATTGACTATTTATACACAGACACTAATTGCAATTTAAAAAGCCACAGGTGTGGGAAATTCACCTTTAATTGCGGTTTTCACTTGTGTGTGTCACCTTGTGTGTCTGTCACAAGGCCAAACATTCAAGGGTATGTATTTTTTGGGGTATTTTTTTGCATGATCAGTCATATTTTCAAAATCAATGCCAAAATTTCTGCCAGGATATGCAAACTTATGAGCACAACTGTATGCAAAGATTTAGCAAAATTATTCAGATTTTTGCAAACCAAAGAAATACATATATCGGCACCAAAAGATTTTTGCATGTCAGCAGTTTTCTGGAGGAAGTGGTACATTATTTGAATAAAGTACAAAGGCGTCAATACATTTAGCCATGGCTTTACATCCATGATTGTCTTTTTCAACTATGCTCATGATTGTTTGATTAGTGAATTGCTTTTCATTTATTGAATGTTACATTAATGTTCACTGTATTATTAGTAAAAGCAATAATTGACATTTACCACAGAAGACATATGTATTAATTTGTTGTTAATGTATGCTATATGTTTGCACCAGTGCTGCCTGTTTGTTGTTGTTTTACTTAATGGCATAATCAGTGAAAACTTCAGTGTTATTTGTTCTAAAGGAACGCTAGAGACAGCTTATGATTTAATGTGAGCTGCTGAGTTGTCCAGTAACTGACTAAAGAAAAGCCTACACATGTATTGTGTATTACATGTGAGCCCACAGCAATGCCTCCATACTGAACTCACACTTTTTGGTGAAATTGTTTTCATAGTGACTAGAATTACGGTGACTATTATATTACTCTGTTTGTGCATGTTTTATACTTTGCCATTTTACTTCTGTTGAATGAGGTAAAGACTTCCCATTTCACGTTTATTTAAAGTGATATTTGACACGTGTATGTATACAATAATGTTTCAGGATGTATTTTTATCAGATTTTAGTCTATTGCCTAGGTCTCAAAACCGCTGCCAAACATTGATTGGAAAATTTGAAGACACTTGTTGTTCAGATACTTATAGGATATAAGTATAGGATATTTCGTTATAGGATATTTCAGCTAGGGCTTTAGGAGAACACCACAAATGTAATTATCATAGGCCTTCTTAAGAAAAAATAGGTATTGTTCAATGCCATGCTTGTAATTTCTTTTTTTGAAATAGTATTTATGAACAGGTTTTTATCTTTTAAGTGAATGTCAATGCTTCCGCAATCGTCAAAGTGTGGTTTTTAGTCTTGCTTGCGCCACCGTTCTTTCTTTTTGCTTTGCTGTTGTCAAAAGTGCACTATTGTATATTATTTAATATCACTGAAATACACGATTGTGAAACAGTTATTTATTTGTGGTATTATTGCATCTGTGCATAAAGCTCAATAAATATAGATGAATTTAGATACAAGCTGCTGTACATACTGCTTAAAAAATGCTACTAAAGACATTGTCTTGAGAATGCATGATCAAACACAATGTCTCTGCTTCTCCCGTCATTTTAGGCCATTAAGACAATAGGATCTTCTCTGTGCTTCAATTCTTTGTGCAGTGTAACATGTTTTTTGAGATCACAATAAAAGCTTAATTCAAAGTCAGTATTGGATCAGTGTTACTGATTACTTTAATGTCTAACTGGTTTTGTGCCTAACAGAGTATGTCCCTGGACATTATAACTTTGTTCTTGTGTTAGAAGTAGGTAGACACACAGAGGAGGCCAGGCAAACTGTGATGACTATACGGAAGTGGTTTGGAGAGATGCTCTGAAGCACACAGTTATCCTGTTCACATGTGGAGATGAGCACATGGATGAGGACAACGATAGACTTCTTTGTGACAGAGGTGGGAACAAGACCAGAGGCACAAAGCAACAAACGTGGTAAAAGAAAGATGACCCAATGAAAACATTGAAGAGCCTAGTTGAAGAACGTGACACTAAAAGACCAAAGGGAACAAAAGAAAATAATGAAAAATTTGCTGAATGCACAGCCTTGTGCTACGGCTGCTCACGGGTTGGACATCAAACATAAGCGGTACAGAGTACAGAGTCAACAGCGTTCAAGTTGCAGAAGCTGAGGGTGCCATTACTTCAGTGTGGGTCTTTAAGTCAAAGCCTGTTGCCATCTAAGGGGCACCACAGTGTCAACAATGTCATAAGCAGTGAATGAGAAGAGCCGAGACATATGCAGAAGATATATGCAAATGTAACATGAACATTTGATTAAAACGTATCAAAGTATGTATTTCAAAGTATTTTCAATTAAATTAACAGGGTTTTTTGGGTCCTGGATGTTGATTGCAATTCAGGAATATAGGCCAGACAGGGTGTGGCCAATATACCGCAGATTAAGGCTGTTCTTAGACTTTAAGTTCTTTGCATTATCATAATAATTAAAGATCACTCAGATATATGCTCGGCCTAATGCCACAGCAATGCACACCTGTATTGTACAATTTGTCAGAACAGCTATAGCAATATGAAAACCCTAACACACTGACATGTTCTCGAAGAAAACATGGGAGAGAAGGCAGAAGGACACAAACAATGTTTTCTGCTACTAAAATCAGTGTAAACTAGGCTGAATAGTCAATGGAGTGCAAACATCTCCATAAGCAAGCAAGCAAGTAGCAGCAAAGAAGACTGGAGTGTGCATTCACGCGAAGTGATTACGATTCTGGTTAGGGGTGGGTTTTCCCACAACACGGACAACCATACTCCGAGATAATCTTGGAAAAATTGTAAAGATGACGGAGCAGAATGGTGGGCTCTATACCAGGAAAGGAGGTTCATGACTGCTTTCTGTGAGGATTTTTTGTTGTCCCATGACTGCCATTTATGGCTTTGATCAGGTTGGAACAACCAGCATAATTAAACACACACAACAAATGAACCTTTGCCCAAAGGATCCAGACAATGTTTCTTCACCAAGTATGTATTTTTAATGTTAGGATTTAGTAAATGCTGTATTTTATACCATCCGTATGATTCCATCAGCATTCCATCAGTACATGACCAGCTTGCCATATTAAAATAAATTATGGCTTATTTGCCTCATTTCAAAATTACCTAATTATTGGAGGCTATTCCTTCTTATAGTAATGTATGCTCAATTTCATAGGCACGTATAGTAAATATAATACAGCTGGTACAGTAAGCACAGGTTTCCTGTTACATCCTGTTGTAATGTTACATTATACCTTCAGAGGGCGATGTTGTCCTTTTGGTCTAAAATCTGGTACTTGACTGAGCCCGTGATGTCATGTATAATAAGGTTTCCAAGGCTACTGGAAGCAAAACAGCCTCACTACATCACACCTGCACCACCATATTTCTATGTGGAATTATAGGTTATTTTCTACATTACCATCCTTCTTTTTATGCAAAACCCATATCTGGTGATACGGGCCAAAAAGCTCAATTTTTGTCTTATCTGACCATAGAACTAATTCCAACGTTTTAATGGCATTTGGCAAACAACAAGCACTAACGTTTTTGTCTACTCTGTTTCTACTCTGTCCAAGTGGAGGTTTTCTTCTGGTATGATAACCAAATAGCTTTTTTGCATGAAGGTGGTGTGTAATTGTTGTTTTAGTCTTGGTAATCCCAAGATTCAACCAGCTTCTACAGTTCTCCAACTCTGATCTATGGATAATATTTTACCTCTTGAGCTATCCTCACTACAAATGGAGTCAAATGTGTGTTTTCAGGCATGTGGCTATTTTTCTTGTGGTAATTTTTACAGCCATTGCCAAACTTACGAAGGTCAACAAACTTTTCTCTCATTTAATTTGTCTGACCTATTTTAGCACATGACTAAGGGAGTTTGGTAAGTGTGATTTCATTTCATTTTCTTTGACAATTCAAAACCAAGCAACAGTTACATATTTCTCAAACCATCGAGGATATAAACACCCAAGGCTTGTTTCTGGGACGGCTGCTCCGCGTGGCGCTGTGTGCTCTCCCTCTCCGGCACTCCACCACGCCGGTGTTCTAACCGCCGGCTGGAGGAGATGGCAGAAGTGCACCGATCACACCCACACACCTCTTTTCAGTTAGCAATTATGATGTCTATTTTAATTCCTGATTTCCCCCCGTGCCTCACGGGTTATTGTGTCAGTGCGTGTTGTGACCATGTGGTGCCGTGCCTTCTTTGGATAAAGACAAGAACGCGATCCTTCATGTCAGTGTCGTTTTGTTACTTTTGTTTTTTGCCTCTCCGTTGCCCAATCGCTACCCTCACACTTCACAGTTTCCAATGTGGTCTTCATATTTATGTCCCATTGAAACAGAAGTCATGGATGGTAAAGAGTTCCTACTGTAATGACTCAGATGAACATAAAAAATATTGGTACATACTTATCAAGAGGAAAGTACTTCTATAGATATGGGCTCATTAGAATTTATGTGGGTGCCAATGGTAGAATTGGATTTTGACCCGTTTTTTAAATGATTCCAAGAAATCAACGAATTAATGTCACAGATGAACTTAATAAGTAAAAAGAGTATACTGTGTTAAGTAACCCGGTCCAACCCGGTGTAACCATAACCCGGTCTAGCTTATATCCTCAAAACTAAAGTCATGGGGGTTCGCTAGCCTAAGGAAGGATCACAGGACTAGTCCTGTAGAATAGTCCCCCTTATTAGCTAGGGACACTTTTTAATCTATGCTTCCTGCCGCCATATCATAAAACAGAGTGGTCTAACTCGTGGGCCAAGCTAGGGTAATTAAGTCATGACCTTTGGTCCTGCATCCAGACCCCTGGGAGAGATGTGATACAAATGAATGCTCCAATGATACAGCATGACCAGACACAGGGTTAGTACATAGATGATACAGCATGACCAAACACAGGGTTAGTACATAGATGATACAGCATGACCAGACACAGGGTTAGTACATAGATGATACAGCATGACCAGACACAGGGTTAGTACATAGATGATACAGCATGACCAGACACAGGGTTAGTACATAAATGATACAGCATGACCAGACACAGGGTTAGTACATAGATGATACAGCATGACCAGACACAGGGTTAGTACATAAATGATACAGCATGACCAGACACAGGGTTAGTACATAGATGATACAGCATGACCAAACACAGGGTTAGTAATAGTACAGCATGACCAGACATAAACAGTGTAATTTTTTGCTAAATTTTAGCAAGGCACATGATAAATTTTTTAAGATAGTTCAAAACATCAAAAAAATTCTCAGGCCATTGTTATGTTTGGATGATGCATTGTGGGATCTCATATAATAGGCAAGGTGTGTGAAAGAAAGAGTCACTGAGTGTTTACAACCCCCCACGTTTCCAGGTTGTCAAATGATTGCATTGTCAGTAAAGACGTACATGTTCTTATTTCCAAAAACAAGGCATGTTGTACAGATTGGGGTTTCAATCAATAGAGAAATGGCTGAGATTTGGTAGCTTTGTCTGATTACCCTACTGGAGAGAGAAACGGATGCTTCCAGTACAAGAGACAAACAAGTCCTGATTAGTTTTGACGCACAAGCTCCACAATGCCTAGTTTAAGTTGCATAAAGAGAGGTGAATTACCTAACCCAATGTCCTTACATATTGATGCTAGATAACCAGTCTGGTGACAGAATTAATTGAGCAGTGGTTGGCAAGAATTGTCTGAAATGCTGCTCCCTGAAAACTCCCCAACGAGTTCTCAGTACATGCGCTGTTCAAGATCCAAGATCACACTGTCATTCACTGTCGTGGAAAATAATGAAACAGAACATGGGTGGTTATTCTGTCATACTGTATATATACTGTATACATTGTCTGTAGCCAGCCATTGTCAAATGAAAGGTGTTTCTTGAAAGTGTCCATAGTTGCTCTGTTTACTTTACAATATTCTCTTATGTCCTGTTCACATCAACAAAGTACTTATACACAATTGTGCTATCTTTAATGTCAACCATGGCTCTGTGAAAATATCATTTGTAGCAGAAATTGCCGTACATTACACATTTCCAAACTGTATGCCGGGTTATGAACAATTCCTACCAGAGGGAGAATGGACATTTTACTGGGAATAATCAAATGTGTGAGCATTACAATGCATGTTAACTAACCCCACATGTGCTTGAATTGTTTTTAATGTCTGAATGACAGAAACATGGGCTGCCGCTGAATTGAACTTGCCATTCGATGAAGATTGCAACATTGGCTGGTAGTCCAAACGAGGACACGGCCTAAAGTGTGTCTGAGAGTGCAGATGCATCTGAAAAGTGCATCCCACTGTCAGTGTCAGAAATGTCACCTGTACGGTTAGCCTCATAGCACAGCTCTGAGCCCGTTGCTTTACTGTCTTGGCCTAGTTTTTCTAGAATGTCATAAGGGGGCAATGTAAAAGAAAAAAATGTTTGGAATGCATGTTGTCAAAGAGTTTTATTGCATTTAATTAAATTTTGATGTTTTCAAGCAAATACTACATATCAAAAAGGATGCGGTAGCAATAGGATGTTGAAACACAGTGGCTAGGAAAAACTCCCTAGATAGTTCAGGAACCAAGAATACAGAAAGAAACCTAGAGAGGAGATTGGGTCTGGTGGGAGGCCAGTCCTCTTCTGGCTGTGTCAGGTGAAGATTGTAATAATGCATGACCTTTTAAGGCTGCTGTTCATCAATATATTTAAATGTTCAGATGACCAGCGGGTTAACAATGACCAACGCAAAGTATAGTGCACGGTTTTCTCCCACTTCACAAGCCCCTGGGGATGCATAGCCAGACAGAGATATCTTGTCAATGACTCAACCCACTCACATGGGATGGGATAGGGGAACAAGAGCAAGCCAGTGACTCAGCCCCATAATATCATTGGTTTGAGAATCTCCAGGAGAGGAGAGACTGCCATGCAAGGACAGCAAGGGTGGTTTGTCTACCCAATGCCTCTGTTGTTCTCCTTCAGAGTCCTGGGCCAGAATTCAATCAGTCATTCACGCTAAAGAAATTAGTCTTTGTAACATTTTTGGGAATCAGTTCTGCCTTTAATTGCATTTTCACATACTCTGAATTTGACTTACTGTTTTACCATATTACAGCGAGTCAAATTCAGAGTATGTGAAAATGCAAATAAAGGCAAAACTGATGCAGTGGCAGATGAAATACAAACATTTTTATGAAGAGAAAATGTTTTTAAACCTCCTAAATTGTTCTGGATGTGTAATACTGCAGGTTTATAATCTGTAAATGAAATAACTCAGTCATACCACAGTTACCATTAAATTCAGAGTTGGAAAGCAAATGGTTTTGATGACATGAGCACATGCATGACATACATGATATTAGTACACCTGGCCTGTTGTCAACATTTGGCCAAAACGTCTAGGATGCATCTCAATGTTTGACCTTTTCTAACATCTCATCCCAGGATGGCACGCTGGCTTGTGCAGTTAGCCCATGAACAGTTTATGGAGATGTTAGAAATGGTAGACGTTAAAACCCGCAACCGACATTTATCACATAAAATGTATATGACATGTACCAAAATCCCAAGATTGGGGTTCACAAATGTTGTGTTTTCACTATGACAGAACATTTGTTTTTCACATAGATAATAATTATTTTACAATGCTCCACCAAACTGGGTTAGTGGGGGATGATGACCCTGCGCTCCTTAGTGAAAGAGTTAATTACTTCAAGTGATTTATGAACTAACGACAAATAGTAGATATTAGTCGTTATTTCCCATTGACCCAAACTGGCCCTGTAAATCCTATATATTGGAATAGATGCTAGCAAGCAATATGAATCAACTGATGGCAGGAGTCGGCCTGAAAATGTAATCATAATTACTTGTAAAATGATTACATTATACAAGGGATAGGCTTCAAGTAACTGCCTAGTATAAATCTACATTTTAATTTCATACTCAGATAATTTCATCTGAGATTTCATATACTTGCATTTGTAACCAAAGCTTAAATTGGAGAAAACACAGTTTTATATGAAACAGCCTTTCTATATAGTTAATAAAATATGTTGGAAGGAAAACTATACATAGTGTAAGTCAGGGTTGATTTTTGCTTTTACCTAGTTGGTAATTGCCCTCATCTGGAGTTCCATGTTTGAATAGTCCCTCATCCTGAATTGTCTATAGTTAATTAGCACTGCTGTAAGAAAAAAAAACATTTAAAAATATATACATATATACAACATTTCATAGATTTCGGGAGACACTATATATGTGTCCAAAGCCATTTTTTTTAACTGAGCGGTGACAGTGTGGACATAAGGTTACAGTCCAATTGATAACCGACTAGGGGAAAAACTTAGAGCCATAAAAGAGAAGCATCACACATATATATGATCTACTGTAATTCCATGAAAGAGAGCAGGGAAATGACATAATAATGTATTGCCATTTATAACCTTAAACATGACAAGTGATGAAAGGAAATTCCCATTGAACCAGCCAACATTCACAGACAGTGTGCTTATAGAAATACAAGTCAATAAAAATATTTACTTACAGTTGTTACCCCAGAGATCATACTGTCCATCATATGGCTCCAAAGTTTTCATCAGAAAACACATTTTAGGTTGGGACTAAACATGGCCCCAGTAATAACATTTAGGTCAGGACTAAACAAGGCTCCAATCCTAACATTTAGGTTGGGACTAAACATGGCCCCAGTAATAACATTTAGGTCAGGACTAAACAAGGCTCCAATCCTAACATTTAGGTTGGGACTAAACATGGCCCCAGTAATAACATTTAGGTCAGGACTAAACA
>JACXGI010004711.1:0-32998 GCA_016801175.1 Esox masquinongy | reverse complement strand
TACTGTAATACAGAAAGAAAGAAATGACCAGTCCTTAAAATAATATTTTGCTGTTGTGTCCCTCAGTGACGGCAATCATGTCAGGGGCTGGGACTATTACTTCTACTCCACCACTGTCACATGTAAAGGTGTGTCACTGTAGGGTCAAAAATATCTTGAACTAACGAATTTCCACTAGTTAAAAGTCCGAACATTATCGGACAAACGGTCGGGTCACAGATGTTGGGCCTACAGCATCCATCCCTCCAACCTACTCATGTTTACTCTCAGCCTGGATGTGACCAAGGTCAGGGAGTTCGATCGGGCTGATCTGATGTTGGTTTCCCCTGGAGGTCAGAAGCGTGCTGTCTCCCCTCTCTGCCATATGCTGTCATATCTGTCTTACAGCAGATGTTATGTCCCCTCAGCTCGGTGCGTCTTGGTTCCTCAGCTGCCGCTGCTGCAGTCTGCTTCCTGTTTACATGGCCAGCAGCTACGGTAGAACAGGCCCACTACACGCCCAATGTGTACAGCTGAAGTCCAATGTCTTTGACAGAAATTCTGTGATACATCTCATACTTTTGTGATCTGTTGTATAACTGTTGGACTAAATGCAATTGAAATCAGTTGACCAACTTGAGCGTGCAAGCAGTGTTAATGTGAACAGTCAGCATTAATTAAAAATTATTTACATCAGATTTGGTACATCATATTACCAGTTGAACATGTTGCATTTTTTCATTCTTGATATGCAGATATAAGAATTTTAAATATACTCACTCAACAACACATTTCAGTTTTTCCCAACCTGGGTGTGTTACAGGGTAATATCAAAAATTTTCACTGACAAACTGCACTAATATCACCCCAATCCACAATGAAGACACAGCGACAAACTCTTCGAAATTCAATTTTACTAAAAAAAGATTAAAATAAATTTGTACAATGTTGAAACCCAAATAGGATGCCATTTTGTTAACAGACGTACGGCAGGAACAAACAGATGGTCTGAAATATTTTAGCTGCTTTATTCTCTCAAAGCAACAAGGTCCCTCTGTGTGTAGTGTGTGTGTATGTGTCGTGTACATGAGAGTGCATACATACGTAAGGGCAAAATACAGGGGCTGCAAAATGAAACATTTGCTAACATTGCACATAACTGTCCAACAACAATAATAGCAGAAACAATTGTGGGGGCAAAAAACCCCCACTGAAAATATAAATGACCAAAGGATGAAAAAGTAAACAGTATTCTTCTGAGGCCCACTGGCCTAGAGACTGTCCATAAGTTGAGACCTCCTCAACCGATGTACTTTTATACTATGAGGGGGGAACCATAGATTCTGCTACAGTGTCCAGCCTGCTACTGAGGACCCACAGTGTTGGCAACCAAGAAGGCCAAAGCTTGACCATGGCTCAATAATACAGTCTTCTTCATTATTATTTTTTTTTAATTAATAAATACTTTATAGGAAATAGGTTTTACCTAAAATAATACCGCAATGCAAAAAGAAATAGCATTTTTTTTTGTTTCACATTTCATTTTTGCATTATATTTTCCACACACGATTAGCTAAAATATCTACCCAGATAAAAGACGTTCAGCAGCTGGGAACGTTGAAAAAACGTTCACAAATCAGGAGATGGACAGTTTTTATTTATTTAAATGTTTGTTACAAAAAATAGATCAAAAAATGAAAAAAATATAGTTAAATTTTGACAGCGGAGAATGCAAGTAAACCGTTTAAATGTAAAGTTTGGTCTATGAGCCAGTTTCTGGTCTACGACTGCACAGTGAGAATATATGGCTAGAGTATAAGGGTGGGTCTATAGGATTGGGTGGGGCAAGAGGATGGGGTGGGGCAACAGGATGGGGGGTGGGGCAACAGGATGGAGGGTAGGCAAGTTAACATTCATTGCTGAATATATATGTATATATATATGCAGGAAACAGGTATATGGATGGGCAGAATTGATACCATGCCCATGGGACTTGAACATGAATGTTAAGTCCTCTGTATACTGGATTCTGTCTCTGTGTCGCTCCTTTTTCAAAGGTTGTTGTCTTATCCATTATTGCGATGAATTAATTCTTTAAAGATGATTACAAAAAGAGAACTGTAATTTTTCCACTACTGAATCAACTATTTACATCTGTTTAAAAGCAAGCATGTTATACAGTCTCCTCTATGTACAGCAAATATTTTTTTTCTTTAGCTTTGTCTTCACAGAATATACATATTTAATAAATCTTCACAGTTTCATCATATATTCAGTATCAATAGAGTTATTGTAGTTTATTAATGGTTATAGTTTTTATCATGGCGACACTCCCCCAGCTGATGTCAGTTATTGATATTCAGCAAGATTGTTGTCTGACAGTTGTCTTTTAAATGCTGCTGCAGTCTTCTAACAGATTTGTCCACTTTTTGAATACAATCTTGATTGTGATTCAGTTCGCCAATTCACAGTTTGCCACCAACGGATGCAGTTACACGTTTCAAGTTTACAGTTTTTTGGTCTTTATTCATCTTTCATTTTCACTCTTGTTTCCTCTTCATCCTCGTCACCAGTGGGAGGCATGGTAAGTTGCCATAGGTTCTTTAGTAAAACATGTCAGACACAATTTCCACCTCTGCATCTGAAAATGCCACCGTGATTACAAGGTGCTCCCACATGACCACACGTTGAAAAATGCAGTACTTTTTCCACAGAACTCATACAAAAATTGCCACCTACTCACTATATCCTTATATTGCAATGTCCCCATCTCTGCTACATTAAAAAACATCCACAACTTCAGTTACTTTCCCAGCCCACGCCGTGGTGGTGGTGTCCAGCTAGGGTGGCGTTTGTCCCCTGTCTCTGTGGTATATGCTAGTTGTGGGTTGGTCGTTTTTTAAGGCACTTGGGAGGTATTTGTTTTTCACGGGAGCTCAGAGGAGACCAAGGCCAGGCCGGAGCTCTGGCGGAGTGAGGGGCCCGAGTGGACCGCTTTGGGACAGTCGGGCGTCAGGACGCGTCCGTTTTCCCCCACGCTGCCCGTGATCGACAGGCGTGCCTTGTTCCTCATGGCCTCCGTGAAGGTCAGCTGGGGAAGGAGACGGAAGGACAGGAATGGGGGGAGGGTAGAGGAGTACGGTGACAGCGAAAGAGGGTGGAGGAAATAAGAAGAGACAAAAAAAGGACAAAGAGGGTGGGGAACAGAAAGAGAGGAAGGAACAGTGAGAAAGAAGAGTGGGACAGAAAAAACATCAGCTCATTTAGATGACATACAACATGATGCTAGAGGTTTTCAGATCAGGAAGCATCATGAAGACGCCACATCAAAAGTCACACCACGGAATCACAGGACGTCCATCAGGGTCATTCAATAAACAATACCTCATCATACCACTCTATGTGCACATTTAATACACACTACCATTGATCACTATGGTTCTTAGACATAGCATGAATTATATGTGGGTAAGAGACAAGCCCAGCTGACCAAGCAGCTGTATAGGGTATGGAGAGAGGGGCGGGGCCTGCAGCAGACAGGGGACACATAACCATGTCTGACACATACTGGACTGTAGATCTGCAATTCTAATATCTCTGGACCCGAGGGAAATATCTGAGTGATAGGAGCTCAAATCAATATAACTCTAAAAGTGGCAGTTAGTTTCCACTTACTTAATGCTTTAGCGCTCCAATAATGTATAGTGTTATACAGCTTTATCTTTATGTGTGCTCTGGGCTGTTTCCTCATTAAAACTTGTGCTCCCTTTTATGATCTGGTTTAGACAGGGGACCATGGGTATATGCAGGTGCTTCTATGTGTCATAGTGAGGGTTGTGAAATTCCAGAAATATTTCCAAACAATCCAGGTTGAAGGAAATAAGCAGCTAGGGAATCCTCCAGATTGGATTTCCAGATGACATAAACATTTCTGGGATTTCTGGGAAATGTTCCCAAAATTCCGGTTGGAGGATACATAGCATGAATAAAGATACAGGAAAGCATACAGGAAATCCTCTATGCTGAAACCTATCCTGAAAGCACAAAGGAATTTCTTCATCTGGGATCTCTGTAAAAACTGGTGATTTTGGGAATGTTTCCAGAAATGTACAACCCTAGTAATAAACACGAACATGAGACATTGTCTTCAGCCAAACAAGCCAGACAGACAATAGCGGTGGCCATCTTACAGCCCCCACCCGGAAGCCAGAAGACAGACGAGGACGTCACATGACCACAAACGAGCAAATCACAAGGCAGAGGAAGTAGAGGAAGCATTGCCACTGGTCACAAAGTCAATCAGCAGCACGGCAAGCTAGCTAGCGGCCAATAAGGGAGGTTCAACTTACAGTACCACAGGAGGGGGGCCTAGAGGGGTGGGTGGGGGACGAAAGGGACTTCTTGTGTACCAGGATTATATCTTAACATCCCCATCGCTCCCATACCCGTCAAAAACCTCACTATACGTAGCTAAGTTCTGGGTGCTTAGGGATGGGCTGGGGCAGGGGGTGTGGCCGGGACTATAGCCGGGACTGTAGCCAGGACTGTGACTGAGGTGAGGACTTGTTCTGGGGCTGGAGCCGCTGGGCTGGGGGCTGCTAGGGGTTGGGTGGTGGGGGAGGTTGTGGTTTGGGTGGTGGCGTTCAGACGCTGGTGCCTCCACCTTCATTCGCTTGGCCTCGTTCCGGGACTTGTAGCAGAACTCGATGAGGGCCACAAGCATGGCCAGACCCAGGCCCCCCACGAGGATATAGAAGACCCCAGCCACGTTGCTCAACGACAGGGCCTGGGAGGACTTGTCCTGGGGGAGTGGATGAAAGACAGGCATTTAGAGGTATGGCAGTGGTGGGGGGCCAAGACCACACACATGCAAACACAGGCCTACACACTGTACACACTCTTTCATACACACTCTTACACACCAGGCAATTATATAATACATTACAAATAAACAGTTAAAAATCTCTCTTCATTTCTCTCACACACACTCATACACACAGACACACTTTCCAGATTAGGCATTCTCTAGCACTGAGCTCTGTTACCATGACATTTCATCTGATAATCTCTCGCTAAAACATGCCTGTCATGATTTGACCGCAATTAAGGAGATTGTAGTTGTCCAAAGGCTCTCCACTCCATTAGCACTCTCTTATCTGTGCTTATTGTCATGTTGTAATGCCATATTTACTATCTCCACTTCTAAGGTTACCTGCTCCTAGACTGAGTCTGTTCATGTTAGACTTCAGCAAACCCTTCCTTGCCCTTTTTTGTAGCTGGTCTGCTTCTGATTGAAGTGTGTGAGTGCTAAACTAGTGCTCTATCTTTATACCTGGAGAACTACAGCGGATATAAAAAGTCTACACACCCCTGTCAAAATGCCAGGTTCTTGTGATGTAAAAGAATGAGACAAAGATAAATCATGTCAGAACTTTTTCCACCTTTAATGTGACCTATAACGTGAACAATTCAATTTAAAAACAAACTGAAATCTTTGAGGGGGAAAAATAAAAAATAAAACCCCCACAATAACCTGGTTGCATAAGTGTGCACACCCTTAAACTAATACTTTGTTGAAGCACCTTTTCATTTTATTACAGCACTCAGTCTTTTTGGGTAGGAGTCTATGAGCATGGCACATCTTGACGTGGCAATATTTGCCCACTCTTCTTTGCAAAAGCGCTCCAAATCTGTCAGATTGCGAGGACATCTCCTGTGCACAGGGCTCTTCAGATCACCCCACAGATGTTCAATTGGATTCAGGTCTGGGCACTGGCTGGGCCATTCCAAAATGTTAATCTTCTTCTGGTGAAGCCATGCTTTTGTGGATTTGGATGTGTGCTTTGGGTTGTTGTCGTGCTGAAAGGTGAACTTCCTCTTCATCTTCAGCTTTCTAATGGACGCCTGAAGGTTTTGTGCCAAAATTGCCTGTTATTTGGAACTGTTCATAATTCCCTCCACCCTGACTAAGGCCGGTTCCAGCTGAAGAAAAACAGCCCCAAAGCATGATGCTGCCACCACCATGCTTCACTGTGGGTATGGTGTTCTTTGGGCGATGTGCAGTGTTGTTTTGCGCCAAACATAACTTTTGGAATTATGGCCAAAAAGTTCAACCTTGGTTTCATCAGACCATAACACATTTTCCCATGTGCTTTTGGGGGACTTGGTGTTTGTTTTTGCAAACTTCAGCCGGGCTTGGATGTTTTTCTTTGTAAGAAAAGGCTTCCGTCTTGCCACCCTACCCCATTCATATGAAGAATGCGGGAGATTGTTGTCACATGTAGCACACAGCCAGTACTTGCCAGAAATTCCTGTAATGTTCCTTTAATGTTGCTGTAGGCCTCTTGGAAGCCTCCCTGACCAGTTTTCTTCATGTCTTTTCATCAATTTTGGAGGGACATCCAGTTCTTGGTAATGTCTATGTTGTGCCATATTTTCTCCACTTGATGATGACTGTCTTCACTGTGTTCCATGGTATATCTAATGCTTTGGAAATTCTTTTGTACCCTTCTCCTGTCTGATCTCTTTCAACAATGAGATCCCTGTGATGCTTTGGAAGCTCTCTGCGGACCATGGCTTTTGCTCTGAGATGCAACCAAGAAAATGTCAGGAAAATCCTACTAGAACAGCTGAACTTGATTTGTGATTAATCAGAGTCCCTTTAAATGATGGCAGGTGTATAGTGACTTCTATTTCACATGAGTTTGAATGTGATTGGTTAATCCCCAGTTATAAGAGGGTGTGCACACTTATACAACCAGGTTATTGTAAGGTTTTTATTTTTCATTTTTCCCCCTCGAAGATTTCAGTTTGTTTTTCAATTGAAATGTTCACATTATAGGTCACATTAAAAGTGGAAAAAGTTCTGACATGATTTATCTTTGTCTCATTCTTTTACATCACAAAAACCTGGCATTTTCACAGGGGTGTGTAGACTTTTTATATCCGCTGTACATTTCACAATTTTGATCAATCATTTACATGCATTTTTTTGGAACTTTAAAATTAACAATGGCAAGACAACAGTGGTCAAATGCTTAAATACATTTCCAGAATGTCTGGTCATTTTCTGGCCTTTGTACCTGGATTGCATGTCTAAGACACACTATTGCAAAACTATAAACTATTAATTTGAATATTTTTCTAATTTGTATTTTTATTTAACTTTAAGAAGTTGGTATTATCCGACTCAAGACTGGGAAAAATGCCTAATCCAGTCAGGGGAACTACAATGAAACATATTTTCATTAATATTAATAATAATAATTAATAAGTATCCTTTTTTAACTATATTATTTGTGGACAGACAGGGCCACGCTCTAACAGCCGGGCATAATTTACAAGAATTTACATTTGTATTTAGTGAATTTATCAAAGGCTGAAGCTATGCAGGACAATTGAACACTATCTGTACTGCTAGGGATTCAAAATGTACTTCAGTCTTTATGAATAAAATAATATTGAAATAAAAGTTTACAAAAATATAAAAATAATCTACTTAAGTAGTACTTCAAAATAATTTGACTTAGTTACTTTACTCCACCGATTGTATAGGACAATATACAAACATTTTTGAGAAATGTAATTGTTTATTTGTTTGTTCAAAGGAGTGATAAAAATTAGTTTATCAAAAAATGAATTTGAGGTTATTAGTAACTGATACTGCCCAAACATATGGGGTCACCAGACATTTTGGTGGAAAAAGGGGGCCTCCCGCTGGAAAAGTTAGATTTTATGTTCAAATTTTTTTTATTATTTTCACAACATTGTGGACACTCAGAAATTCAGACAATTAAGTTGGGTCATTACAATCAACTGTATTTGTAATATATATTTGCTTGGGTGAGGGCCTATACATCCATATGTAAGTTGTGGGCCTCTACTGTATTCACCGTTCCTTGTTTCTTATTGGGGATTGTGTCTGCTTGCAAAGAAAATGTATTGATCTACAGGGATTTTTATGCTTGTGTTCATTTCTTTACATAAAAAGACATAGTTGATGTAGTTAGTTGATGGCATAAAAGGAAACTATATTTTGAAAATGCATTTCCTGTTTTGCAAAAGGCCATAGAGTTCTGTCATAAGAAGACAGTTTTGAAAATAGCATCATGGTTCCTACAAATGCTTGTATGTGATTGAAATGTCTTATTAATACTTGACAAGGAAATACACTTGACAAGTAATTCATTACTTGCTTGGTAGGCATTTACATGCTGCTTTGTTGAGACATGAGTTTTCTTTACATGCTTGAGAAGCGCCCAATAGATAAACTTACTACAGTAGATGCAATCTAGCTGGCTACAATGACTGGCATACTAATCATGTAGAAAGAATGTGTAAAAATCTCCCAGCCCGTTCTACTCGTCTCATTTCTATGACAATAACAACAACCCACTGTAACATCACAGCCACATGCACTGGTAAGTGCACTACTAAGTATACACTATTAAGTATACACTACAGGGTGTCATCACAATACACTGCTGTGTTGATGCTACGGTACCACTGAAATGTGAGCATGCTTTCTAGTGTGATATGTTGTAGGCCTTAGGCTATGCCTTAAGTCTCCCTTTACACTCTGTGTGTGCGTGCACGTGTGTGTGTGTGTATGTGTGTGTGCGTGTCTCCTGCCTCCCTCTCTGTTTGTCTGTGGGGGGGGTGGGTTCATCAGTGTGTGACATCAGAACAGTCAGTGAGGAGATGTGGTCCCAGGACTGGCAGGACACTGACCTTACTTCCTGAGGCCGTGGGTCCACACTCGCCCTTATCGTACCACCATTTGTTTTTCAGCTTGTCTAAGACGCCTGATTCACTCAGTTTCAACACGGCTAGGTTTACCGGAGTTCTTCAAAACCGCACGTGTGAGGTCGCGGGGTCGGGTAGGGGTCAGGGGGAAATAACATAAATAACATCATAGGACATGTTATTTTATGTTATTCAATCAGAAACGTAAAGAGCCCATGTAGAGCACTTAAAAGCTGAAAGTGACGGAGACAGGGGCCCCATTGGTTTACATGTCTCTATGCTTGCGGTGGTGGAGGGGCCTGTTGGGTTGGTTTGGGTCTGGGGTGGCTGAGCGCTACAGACATATACATAGGGCCCCCGCTACATCGCTTTCTGGAACGGGCCCATGCTGCCGGGGCCTATCTCACAACAACCAATCAGAGGCCGTTACTGGGAAACCACAACTATTGGCAGGACTTTGTACCAATGTACCAAGTAAACAATGACAAGGTATCAATGGTTCATTAACACTTTTTAAAAAGTGTATTCATCCATTATTTAAATAAAGACGTCACACTGAGATCTTCATATTTTTCAAGTGAGGCCCGAAGTTATCAAAGGACGATTTGACCTTTTGCCATAAGATACATGTATTCATCTAGTGTTTACTAAACATGAGACGTGGGAGTCCTTAGAAAAGTATTATTCTAAACAATGCAGCTGATTCCTGTCAAGAAAAAATATCTGGCTCTAAATGCAACAATGCAGTTATTGTTTCCTGAAGGGTAAAACATGAGTTGGTGGAGTTGGACTCATCGGACTCTCCCCACATTTCGACCGCCTCATAAGGATATTTGTTAAGTAACTTAGACAACAAGGGGCAAAAAAACAACAGTGCCGGGCCACTTCAGACGTTTTAAGTGTTACAAGTACGTGAACAATAATATGCCGAAAGCCAATATTTGTGGTTTGACAGTAGTCATTCTCCACTCATCCAGAACTAAAATATGTGCCACCGTGGCGCGTCACTTGCTACTGTGGGGTCAGACGATGGGTGTCGCCCCGGCAGATGCCCCCGTTACCACGGCAACAGTTTTACCCAATAGGCATGGGGCTGACACACGGGTGGCTAACCTTCTCGCCACCTCCGCCGCTGCCACACTCGCCCTTGTCGTACCACCACTTGTTTTTCAATTTGTCCAACAGGCCTTGCTCATTCAGTTTTAACACAGCCAGGTTAACTGCGCTTCTTGAAAACGATAAAACATATTTGGGTGAGGAAAGGTGAGTTGATAGCATCAAATTGGGGATAGGGAAAAGGGGAATTGTAAAGGGGGAACAATGGTGGAAATAGGGGTGCGTTAAAACTCTATGCGTAAAAATAAACCCTCCCTCACCCACTCTCACTCCACAAACACTTAAGTCACACTTTCACTTAGTCATGCGATGCTGTCAACGGGAGACTAAGTAACATTTTGACTTAAGTGGAAGTTAGTATTTGCCCCACAGATAGGACCCTCTTACTGGACACAGAATGGACAAACCTCTTGTTGGGACTTGGTTCACTTCATAGTTAAATTACTAAATTAGTAAATTAAATTCCATCTCTACATTTTCCTTAGGTTTTACCCCCTTGGCTCCTGAGCAGAATGTCTTTTGTCTATCTCTGCATAACCTGATTGATGGTTAGAACCAATACGTGTCACACAGCCCCCTGTGGTTCCCTAAATACAGGAGTACCTCGACAGGGCCCAGTGGGAAATGTCCTTTTGGCATACATATATATATATATTGATTCTGAAGTAAAACTTGCATCCAGAGAGATTTGTCCATATGCATTCAGTTACTTTCAACTCTGCTTTGCAGTAAAATCAAGTACACATCAACAAAGAGCGAGACGAAAATGTTCCCTCATTATTGGCACCCTAAATATGAGTAAAAATAGATTGTCTACAATAAGTAATGCAAATACTGAGCTCAATGGATCCTAACACATTTGTTCAGAGAAAAAGATTTGGTTTAGTAAATAGTATTGTTTTGTTCTTACAAAGATGGAGATCAGAATTATTGGTAATCCTGTTTCCAACTCCTATACGCACCTCCCCTTGCCAGGAAAACTGCACCCCTGCCTTTGCTAAAATGTTTCAAAACAAAGACCATGCCTCCACATTTCATATCCAGATTCTTGATATCCTTCTTGATTCTTCATTGGTGCTTATGGACACCCCTGCCTTTGCTAAAATGTTTCAAAACAAAGACCATGCCTCCACATTTCATATCCAGATTCTTGATATCCTTCTTGATTCTTCATTGGTGCTTATGGACTGCCCTTTTAAATTCACACCAACTTAACACAAAATACTGTAGGTTGCTGTGTGTGGCCAACAAGTTAGGCCAAAGACATCTGTTGTGATTTTAACAATGACTAGATTTTCTTGTAATCAAACATATGTACAGTAAATGCCAGAAGTATGCTAAACGGTATTGACTCTTGGACAGGAACCCGTGCCTTGGCTAGATGGCATGAAAATTTAACTCTTTGGCCTTGCTGGGTTTTACAGAGAAAGAGGTGCATATGCAGAAAAACCTGTATGTCCACTAAAAATAGAGATCGTAGCCTACATAATGTGCTATTAAACTGAATAAAAATATAGTTAAAGTTCAGTGTTTTCTATTTTACACGTATTACCAATTTGAAGGTGCAGCGTGTTTCGAACTATTCGTTTAACTGCACATTTAATGCAATGGCGGTTGCAGCGTTTGCGCCGTTGCCACAGCCGGTTAGGCAAAATTTCTCAACCCTTGAGGTATATTTCCTCCTATATTAAGTATGTTTGCAGGCACTGACATTGAAGCTGAAACTTTTAATAACCATGCTGTTGTGTATGTGGGAGAATATCTTGGTACCACTCGCTAACTGAAGCAGACGTCTTCGCTAGCCGTTGCAGTGTTAACTCAAACTAACATTGAAAACCCATCAAGTATTTAAACAAAATGAGTCCAGGTATTTAAGTAATCAACAAAAATACCCTCCAGAAAAACTATTACGGACGTACAATACGTGCCCGTTGCCTCGCGTGAAACACATCTTACTCACCTTTTTAGGAGCTGAAAATCACTTAATTTGGCGATTTGGATACTGCTTATCAATGTCTAATTTTGATTATAATTCGATTATTTGTACGGCCCCAAAATCAACTGATCTCAGTCTCTTCTGGACTGGACCTCATTAAAAATATTTGGTTTGAATTCAAGAGGGCAGTTCATATGAATGGAGGAATGGTCCACTGCAGTTCCGTTATCCTCGCAAGGTGAAGAATTGCAATGTATTGAAAAACGGTGTGCCATTTGACCTCTATATTGAGAAGAAAAAGCTCTTTCTCTGAACGATTGCATTAGTATGAAACAATATAATTTTCTAAACTTTTGAGTGTATTATAAAGCTCAGGACTTGTATTACTTATTGAATACAATTTTTTTTTTACTAATCTTTTTCAATTATGCCAGTAATGTTGTAACCAAAAAATTGAATTAAAAACAACATTAGTAAAAAAATATATTGGTAAATGCTAATGCGAGGAGAAGGTAAAAACAATTAAATAGTTGGTTTAGGATTACTGCCGTGTGTAATAGCAGCCTTGTCTGATATGATAGCTGCTCAGCATGCTGCACAAGTGGACTTCCCAGAAGTTAAGAGTTGGATTTCTCTGCTAAGATGTTGCATGCATCAACCAAACATCTGTGTTCCCCTTTCTCCACTATAGAACACAGATGATCATGTTGAAACCAGAAAATGGCCACTATCAGGAACTACCGTCAGTGGCCTTTCATTAATTAGACAAAAGTCTAACTGTCCTCTATGATCCAGAAACCGAGAAGCGGACGAGTAGTCAGTAGAACTGCTCATGTCCTTTTTAATTTGAGTCATTCAGCAGGTGCTGTCATTCAGAGCCACTCACCTTTAGAGCATTATCTTAACAAAGCTTGGTGACTACCATACAAGTCAGTAGTAGTAAGTAACGACTTACTCCGCATAGTAGCTATAAGCAAATCTGTTCATCCTACTGCAGAAGAGTTTGGAAATATGCCACACCACCTTTGAATCGACTTTGACTTTGTTAGAGGAGATAAGCTGGCACATATTTAAAGCAATATGCTATGTTTCAACCATGAAATGTCTTGTAAACAGTGGCCTGATTGTGCATCGTCATGTGCAATAGACCGTGCCTTCAGGAGCCACGGACTCACAATGTGGAGATGAGAAAAAGATCTGATCACAGTGTATATCCACATGCAGAATGAGCAATGTGAACAACTGTAGACAAGACCACTTTGCAAAAGCATGCAGGAATGCAGGACCTAGTCTGCAAATATTTAGTGGACATGGCATGCAGGACTCTTTCTGCAAATATTTAGGGGGCCCAGCATGCAGGATCCTGTCTGCATTTATTTAGGGGAACCAATGTAAATCTTCCCTTTAAGTCTTACGGTTGTGGGCCCCAGTGCACTCTAGCATGACTAACAACAATTATTTTTATCACTGATATTTGCTTAATGACTTGTGAGGGGAGAAGGAACATCTCTTTTCAAACAGGCACATTGCAGTCCACCCTCAATTTCGGCACAGACCTTTCTTGAGTCCCTTTGACCTTTTCCAGAAGGAGGTGAGACAGAATGAGGGACACAGTGTGCTGGAGTTGAGGAATCAAAATATTTTGCATTGCAAAACCCTACTGTTGAAGAAAAGCACTGTCAGTGGAATTTACAGACAGGGAACAATTGGAGTTGGATGGATATTAGTTTAGTGTGTGTGTGTTTAGCAATGCCCAAGTAACTTCCTGATTACTCACTTTCCAGACATTCTTTTTTGTGGTATTAAAAAATCCAGTATAAATCTAATGTTTTGAACTGAAAGACAATGGCCAGAACAATTTACTTCAATAGGTTATCATGTTAGTCAAAGTATTATAAGTTTGACCTTGAAAAGGCATATCTGATTGTTGCACTTTTTTTTTACTATGAAATGATGTGGATTGGTCCCAAAGAGACAAACCCAGCTGATAGCAGCATGTGAAACTAACAACTCAATCGCTTCAATTCAGGCTATCTACAAAACCAGAGCGTATACTTTACATTTTTATGGCAGATTCACTGCTGCAGTGCAGATAATCCATTGATATAACTAGCTAGCTTACTGAAATAATAACAGACAGAATATAGGCTTCATGATATGCTTCTGTACATTTCCAAATATAAATGATGCAGGAATCCAACACAGTTTCAGTGGAATTATAAAACGGCAAGATGCATCTTTCAACTGTGAATGTTGTTTGTTTTTGCTATTGATCATGGGCACCAAACATTTAATGCAAATGTATCAGCAATCAATATCTGTCTACAGAGGTAGAAGCAGAGATGGTTAGAAAACATTTGATAGATTGACTGACTGAGAGGAGGCTCATGGGTCTTAACTAGGTCCAACATAGATGGAGTTGGTAGACTACAATGAGATCTCTCTAAAGTTAACATGGGATCAGTGCTTTCTATTACATTTACGGTGTCTATGTGTTTCCTGATTTTTTCACGTGTTGGTTAATAACATGTCCTGTTTGTTCTTATAGTGTCCTTATTGTGGGTCTGCTATTGATGCGTACCTCTTTACGCACCAGGATTGTCCAGTATTTGCCCATCATAATTTTTTTTTCCAAATTCATCAAGCTTCGTTGTTGATCATTGCTAGAAAGCCATTTTCTCAGTAAAGTCTATAGCTATACATTCCTATAGAGTTTCTATCATCAGTGCCTTGCCAAAAACTATTTTGGAATGTTTTCTTTATTTATTATTCTGTCCAGGCTTCCTTCTTATAACAAAAGTATTGATAATTAATCCTCAGTTTCCTATCATAGGGATTTATTCTGTAGTTCCCCTCTTTGTGAGGTATTGAAAAACATTCTTGGTCTTTGAAGTAGGTGTTGGGTACATATATGTAGTTGTTACAAAGATAGTACAAAGATAGTCATTAAATGATATTATTGCACAGATAACTCTCTAATAGAGTCTCTAATTAACCATGTGTATGTTTATTCTGAACTCATTATGACTTGCCATAACGATGGGTTTGACTATTTAGTCATTCAAGATTTAGATATTCATTCTTAATGAAGTTCGAAATGAATAAAAAAATGAAATAGCTTTGACAATCGTGGAACAGCCTGCAGTGTCATGTGTCTTGATTCTCTGTTGTTGCTATGACAGTTTAAACCTCTGGTATTAGTGGAATAGATGAGCATTACAACTGTTTTTATTTAATGGAGAGATTGCTGTTGTTGTAATATTGGAAGCTTTTTTCGTTAGAGCGATTATTTTGTGCTGTTGTGTTTACTGTATTGCTGTACTCAGGGCACTGATGAAAATAAGACCCTGGTCTCAATAGGTTTCCCTTGATTAAACAAAAAAAATGCTGTGTCTGTTCTGCAAATAAAAGTTGGAAAGACTGTGAAAATGCATTTTATCTTTTATCAGTCCTTTGGCAATAGATTAATGAAAATGTTATCCAGTAGATGCAGGCACACATACACACCAAAATACACACACACACACACACACACACACACACACACACACACACACACACATGCATGTTCATACACTCAATCTAGAATCTATTAAATCTTTCAGTTCTACAGTATACAGTAAGTATGAGCTGGCTGCTGTTCTTCTGATGAGAGTTTCTAGTTATGCTCTTTTAATAGATGGGAGTTTCTATTTTTGTTCTCATGATAGATGAGAGTTTTTATTTTAGTTCTTATGATAGATGAGATTTTCTAGTTTCTTTCTTTTGATAGATGGGAATTTCTGGTTTTGACCAAGTATAAATGCAAGTCTGCATGGAGTAAACAGTATTTTTGCAGGTCTGTAAATTCCACTGTGTATAAAGCAGCTGTAGAAGCTTGCCACATCAGACAGGACTGAGCATTCACATGACTCGCATTAACATCCCACCACCGTCTAACATGACATTCTCTACGCCTTTGTTCATAATACCACCCTATTCCCTTTGGAGTGCATTTACGGTGGCACCATTCCTGTAACTTTTCAAACATTCCCACATTTTCCAGAAATCCCAGTTCAGAAGTTTCCTGGATTAAGGAAAAATAAGCAAGAGATTCAGAAATATTAGAAAAGTTACTAGAATTCAGCAAAATTGGTCACAGTAATATTTTAGAGCAATACAGGCTTAGAGCTAGCGCATTTGTGCACAGTGTTATCATGCTGTGTAAACTTCCACGGACACACCGACATAAAGCTGCACAAACATTACCTGACAAGCAAGTAGATCTGCAAGAAAAGCAACTGTTGCCATGACTGCATGCCATGCCACATAACACCAAACACTAATGTGAAAGCCACTGCCTTTTCCTTCACCACCACTATGCATAAGATACTGGCCAAAACCAAACCAAAAAAAAAACATGTATTACATGAGTGTTTTATGAGCGTTATTATACTTATTCAGGCAGCACGCCAGGGAAGGTGGAATAACATAACAACACGCACATCTTTGACATATTGTTATACTACTCCACCCACCTTAACAGTGAACCCTTGGGGGTAGCCACTCCGTATCCTTTGGAGTCCAGGTTGCCGCCGACCTTCATGGTGTCGCAGGGCTTCCGCTGTTCTGTGTACTCGTTCATGGTTGACTCCAGTAGGAAAGCATACTTCCCTTTGCTCTTCCGGACGCGTACAACCCCCTCCGCTGTGGTCTTGGTAAACACTGTCGGCTCAGCTGACTTCATATAGCCCCACATCTTCTCATAGACTGCGATCTTTGACCTCTGCGGTTGGTTTGGTACCGATGGGGAAGGGGTGGAGGCCGGGTGGATGATTGGTGGAGGAATGGGGAGGAGGGGCGGAGGAAGGGGAAATAGGGTGAAGGAGGGGTGGAGGAGGTGGAAGAAGCGGGAGGAAGAATGGGTTGGGGTGGAGGAGGTTGCGAGGGGAGGGGAGGTTTTGAGGAAAGGGAGAGAAGGGGTGGAGGAAGGGTGGGGGAGGGGTAAAGGTGCATGGAGGAGGGATAAGAGGGGTGGAGAAGGGTTGAATGAAGGGGAGACATAGATGTCATAGCCAAACGGAGAGGAGACAGAAGGTTAGTGCAGAACAGAGGTACTGCTGGAGGACGGAGTATCGACTGAATAACATCACTGTAAAACACACACTGCTCCTCAAATCAATGAGTCATTCACTGAACATATTTGGTGTTCTACACATGGAGTGGTGTGTGTGTGTGTGTGTGTGTGTGAGCTAACCAGTCCTGCACTGCTCATCCTTTCTCAAATTTCTCCTACCATCTATTCCCTAATTATAGGACAAGGGCATAATAACAGCATTCAGACACAGCTGGTGTCCAGTTTAATGCTTTACTCACCCTGAAAAACTCTTTAGTGGAGCCAGAGTCTAGGGTCCCGTAGGCAATGTCTGTCTGCTTGGCCAGGTCCTCGGCACTCTCTATGGGAGACACCATCCGCTCCACAGTGAGGAAGGCAGCCAGGTTGGCCGTGTAGGAGGAGATGATGATGAGGGTGAAGAACCACCACACTCCCCCCACTATACGTCCAGACAGAGACCTGGGGAGAAGAGGAGGCGGAAGGAGAGGGAAGGAGGTAGAGGAAGGAGAAAATGGGAAGTGTTGCAGCAAAATGAGAAAATGACAAGGAGAGGGGGAGGAGAAAAGGTGTGCGTGTGGTGAGAAGTGAGTGAGGAAAGAAAGGTGAGGGGAGCAGGGGTGACAGAGAATGCATCAATAATACAAAGATTTAGGAATGAATAGAAATCCAGCAGCTATATGAAATAGTGAGCGTGAATTGCAGCCGCAGGCAGAGCATACCAGAGTCAGCATGGGTTCAAACCCAGCCCAGATGCTCTTCTAGCCTTGCTGGATCGTATCCTCTCTCAACAAAATTCAGAAGAGTCATATTTCACAGATTTTATTAAACAAGGTTCCATTAATCAGAATCAGGAAGAGTTTTATTGCAAGTAAGTTTCACAACACACAAGGAATTTGTTTTGGCCCGTTGGGGCAACAATTTATAACAAAAGGAAAAAGGGAAATAAAAACAATAAGAACAGTGGACTGAGCATAAAAATAGTATGTGGGTGGGTGGAAATGGGTGGAGAAATGACATACAGAACCTTCATACAGAACCTTCCCAGGTTGCCGCCACTGTGTTGCAGGTTTTAAATGTGTGTAACTTATTTTAGAAGTCTAGGCTATTATTTTGCATATTTAGTTTACGACAGCATGTGGACAACTCATTATTTTTTGTTAATTAGTATAGCACCCCTCTTGGCTAGTGTAGCCACTCCTTGGGCCAAACAACTCAGTTTTAAATGCCAGATATCTATAGCAAGAATTACAATTCACCAAACTCTTGTATATTTTGTACCCTTCATCAATTGTTGGAAAGCAACTAAAAATCTCACATTGACACAAAACACTTCTACTGTCACCAGCACCAGCGTCATGTTGAAAGGGCAGTTAGTTACCAGGCAAAACAACATTGTCAGTGAAGTTATATGCCTTCCAGGGTCAAGGGTCTGGTTAATGCACATGTGTTGAGCCTTACAGCGTAACGAGACTTTATCGTAGTTAGTATGAATAGAACATCGTATTTACATATTATGTTAATTTAATGTAAATTAAATTGTTGTCACAACAATGGTCTTGGCCAAAACAGGCTCTGAATCGGCACTACCAGTGTCTGATATTTCGGGTTTTCTGTTTATTGGCAAAAATCATTGCCAATAAACAAAAAGAAAGCAAATTCCACAATCAGATACAGCCTTGAGTCTATGCAGGACATTATCATGAAAAAGCTGCAAGCCATAATACACATTACCGTAGCCAGTCCCCACCCACTTCAGACCAGCGCAGTGAAACAGAAGCGCAGCTTCAGTAGCAGATTCATCCTGCCCTAAACGTTCCACAGAGAGGTTCACAAGGTAATGTTTACCCACGGCCATGAGGCTCTTTAATGACTGCTAATGACTGATGTAGTAAACCTTGTCAGTTTTACTACAAATGTTGTTGTTGGCCAATCATCAACATTGAACAATGTTGTTGTTCAATGTTTCTCCCAAGAGGTTAACCAACATCTGTTCCCTCTTAATCGTCTCTTTTTTGTATGGCAATTACGTACAAGTGGCTTTTCTGTGTCCTACAGTAGGTGTTTGTTACTAATATTATCTTGTGTTTATTACTAATATCTTTTGTTTGTTACTAATGCATCCTGTTAGTTTTATCATGTGTTTTTTTTTGTTACACCCATGTTTGTTTTTATCATGTGTATTTTTAATGTGTTTGTTAATAATACATCCTGTTTGTTTTTATCATATTTTTTTTATCATTATTATCGTTATTTTTTACTAATAAGATCATTTCATTCTTTGTTCTTATTGTTTTTCTGTCATGCAACAGTGTTGTCTTTGTAATGTTTTGATTGATAATGCTGTAGGGAAGTAATAATGACAGAGCTTAATGACAGAGGACACACTCCCTTGTTTCCATTTCAGCCTTTCTTTGTCTGACTCAAGCTCCTCATTTTCTCTCTCTCCTCTCCCTCTCTTTTCCCCTCCATCTATATTTAGGGCCAAGGGACTTTCTATTTCTTCCTCTTTTTGTCTTTCTCAGTGTTTTTCTTCCCAGTTTGCGTTGATCCGAGGTGACTCCAGTGACTTTCATCTGTGGTGACAGACCGGCAGACCCTGATGGTCCAGGCCAGCCAGGGGGAGAAGGGGAGCTGGGAGGGGTTGTCATCAGGGTATGGGTCATCATGGCCATACGGCGGCCCCCCCTGGGACGGGGAATGGTACAGCCTAACCCTAGGTTTAACATCAATGTTACATGGGTGACTGGAGCCAGACCACTGAGTTAAAGGGAGAGACAGAAAGACTGGAGACGTCACTGTGTGTGTGTGAGTGCTTGTGTGTGAGTGTGTGTGTGTGTGAATGTGTGTGTGTCACTGTGTGCCGGCCCTGGTTAACAGTAGTACTGACTAGGATACCATTCCTAGACTTGAATGGTGACTCGTCCCTGTGTGTCCTCGTGCGTTAGGTCAGGCTGGGAGGAAGGGATGGGTAGAAAAATCATCAGGCTGGTTCAGTCTTACACAAACAGGAGGCAGCAATGGGCTGGCCAATCATCAGGCTGGTTCAGTCTTACACAAACAGGAGGCAGCAATGGGCTGGCCAATCATCAGGCTGGTTCAGTCTAACTCAAACAGCAGGCAGAGGAGCTTCACCAGACACAACCAACAGTACCGAATGAATGGGGTTACTCCCACACACATGCGCGCGCGCACACACACACACACACACACACACATAAATATGTTGTTGAAACACATGCCAAAGGCATACATGAAGCTAGTTTTATCTTCCCCTGATCATATTAAACACACACATGAATACACAACTTACATTCCTGTCACTGCTGAGTCTCTAACTAAAGTGAATGAGATGATGGGTCATCTTCAAGACGGTGTTGTGAGATGTGACAGATTAATCACACAATCTTCAGTAGTCATTTAAATGTAATGCATGCAGGCCTATTTCCTCAGCTTAGAAAAAAACCGCTTAACTTGAATGAAAACACTTCCTTTTAATAAAATCACAATCTGCACATAGTCCTCTCTGTGTGTTCTAGTCTGTCAACTCTACTGACATTACAATAGAAATACCCTCAATGAATCTGTCACTTCAGACATACACTATGTCAACTACCATGTGTGTTTTTGGTGTGTGTGGTGTGTGTGTGTGTGTGTGTGTCCACATACATTATTTGAAGTCGGCATGAACAGTGTATTGTGGACAGTTAATTAGAATCACAGCATGTGATGTATAATATTGCACAACAGCAGGGCTGTGGAAAGATTACAAGACCGCAAAAAATGCTTTCTAAAAATTAAGAAAAAAATGCTTGAATCAAGTAAAAAATAATCAGTCAGCAGATCTGATGAAAAATGGTCACTTGTTACAAGACATTAAAACTTCAGGCACAATTCTCAGAGAAAAACTGTGATAAATCACAGAACAAGAATATCAGGCATGTTCTGATTTGTCATTATGTCTGAATAAGACAATGCAACTTCAATATTTTCTGTCTTGTTAAAAACAACATATTTTCACATTGCTTAATTGAAGCCATTTTTGCCAGTGTCAATTTATTAAATAATGTTTGAAGAAGAATTTTTAAGGCTCTATTACAGCAGGGTTGTATAAGAAATACTGAATATAGATCTGACTGCAGAACTGGGTTACGGGAGGCCAAACCGAGAAAAGGAGAGAAAGAGAAAGTGAAAGAGAGAGAGAAAGAGAGAGTAAGAAGGAAGCCAAAGGGATTAAGGGAAAAAGCACTAATACACACACTATGCTAAATAAAGGGAAGGAGATGAAGTTAGAGAAAAACAGAGTGTGAGAGAGAAAGAAGCATGAGACTGAAAGAGAGAACCCCATTCACATCATTAGAAAACCAAAAGACAACCATTTCAAACATTTGTTTCCTTGCCCTAAACAGAGAGTACACATTGGAAGACCTGAATACTGTGACTAAACCAAAATGAAGAAATGCCTTGAATATGTACAGGCTTAGTGAGCATTTCCTTGCTGTCGAAAAACCACCATATTCAGACCTGGACTCTGAAGTACAGTAGGAGCGCCAGTTCCTCCCACAGCTGCAGATTTGTGACCCGTTGCCATGACAAGAGATGTGTAACAATGTACATGGCTAATAATAGAACACTGTATCTGCTTTTATCATTTTGAAATGTTTCTGAGTGTAATGTTTACTTTTAACTTTAGTTTTTTTGTTATTTTGACGTAATCTGTCTTATTTGCTACGTGCTATGGCAAAGTGAAGCAATATACATTTAAACTGAATCGGGATACAGAGAGTTAGAATGATAGAGGAGAGCCAACACTCTTACTAAGATTGACCTTGAAGAGGTGTGTCTGTTCCAAAGATGCTATGGCTCAAAACTAACCACTGGTGCTTTATTTATTTATGCAATCCCCATCCCGACCTCTCCATTGCTGCCCTTATTAAGAATTGAACACCTGGAAAACAATTTGACTCTACATGGGGCTGTACAAATTCAGCATCACACTCCCTCCCAGGTAATGCAGTCTGGTCAATACAATATTCACATGGATGGTAGGGAATACTGAAGCAACCAGCGCTCACCACAGGTGGGGTGGTCCAGACCAACTGCACCAGCTCAATAAAATCAAACTGGAGGAAGGCAGGATAAACAGTCTACTGTGTCCCTTAACATGTCCTCAAATAGTCAAATGGAAAGTTCTCCACATATAGGTCAATTGCTATCATTGTTCAGTCATATTGTATATGTTACCATTATCATATTAGTCATGCTAATATTACCAAAAATAATACTAAAAATGATGATATCAATGTATTTTGCAATTTCCTTCGGGCTCCTTCAGCTTTAATTGCAGATCCACTATCTCACAGCGTTACCGTTTGGTAATGAATGCTTTTAATCAATTTCACAAGAACAAATTATAAGAAATAAACAATTTAATGTTGAATAGCACCTCTTAACTGACCCAAGATCGAGTTTCCATAATTCATTAAAGCAGAAATGTAAAGTTAATTGTTTTCTGAAAACAATATGACTCCTAGTATTGTAGTATCTGTCCAGTCGATACATAATGTGGCATGTTTGGGCAATGGCTTCCTATTGCGTATGTCATGCACAAATTCTGACCAGGGCAGATAGTGAAGGAACTGAAAAATGTATTTTTTAAGTAAATTTAGTATAGATAAGTCTACCTATGTACTTATTTTCTGTCCTAGTAGGCAATCATTGAAATGTTAATGGTTTAGCGATGTTTCTGTAAGCTGTGCATGCAGGGACAAAAGTGTTTGCTTGCTATTGTCTAGCTAGCTTGCTTCTTGAGATAACACCACTCTGTCTTATGAGATGGCCCCAGAACAGATCGGAATGTGTCCGTAATTGATAAAGGATCTATTCTTCAAGACTAGTTTGTTTTCCCTTTGGTCAGTAAACCAACCCCCATGCCTTTAGTTGTGGGATATAAACCAGAGCAGGGTTTGGGGAAGCCCTCTCTTGCATTTTCCTTCCTTCTGCCTCCATCTTTGCTCTTCCTTCCTTCTTGAATCTCCTGAGACATTTTATCTTTGATACTTGTACTGTAATTGTAATACTCTCTTTAGATATTAAATTCATTTGTTATATTAATGAATGGACTATTTGGAATTAATCAAAAACGGTTCAAAATCCAGTTCCTTCAGTAGTAAAAAGTAGTGAAAAATATAGGGAGTAGGCTGTCATTTGGGACACAACATGTCTTTAGTTCTGCTAAACTGGGATTTATTGTCCATTAAGGCACTCCCATGTCACCACTTCACTCACACATTCCCCGCTCCCCATCCCGTTGCTATGGAGACCAAGCGTTACCATAGAAAACCAGCACACAGGGATATAAATTACTGCATTAATTATTATGAGGCACCTTAGGGAGATTTGTGTGTGTGTGTGTGTGTGCCATTTTGTGTGTATGTCAGAGAAGCAGGATTAACCTTCATTATGATAAAGGACGGAACTTCAGTAGCAGATAATCTTTAGATGTCAGTCATCTCACCACTGGGTGTTCGTCTCCCCTTGGTGTTTGTTATCAGTGTAAGATGCTTTCTGGCTGGCCCTTGCCTTCTTAAGGCTTCATGAAGATTTGGTTTGGGGGCCCACTATGTTGCAGCAAAACATTTTAGTGGCCCTTCCCCTTGATTGCAGAGAGAACATTTTCCTGCAACTCTACACATGTTGACATAACATGGAGATTTGTTTTTGCTATTTTATAGCCAATTTCCTGCAACTATACTAATGTTGCCATGGGCTGGAATTTTTTTTGTTTGTTTCAAAGCTAGTGTCATGAAATTCTACATATTTTCTGGGACCGTATGAAATGATGACACCAAAGATCTACCCCAAAAAAGAACTCAGGTCCACTGAAGTTAAGCTACTGCAACGAACACAGACATATTCAGCTAGCATGGCTAACTGATAAAAACCAGAGAAAATACAAGAGAAAAGACTAGGCAACAGCTCTTGAGTCACAACCACCTGTTAAAATGTCACTGTATTCCACTGTTCTTACTCTGGGGCCTGTCCACGGTGTATGTGGGGTATCTAATGCAGTAGTTCAGCGGTAGTTGGTTTAGGCTGCATGTCAGCATGCTGGCTACTTTCAGCTGCTGCTGCTGGCCAACCCCAAGCAACTCTGCAGTATGAAAGGAAACAAGGTGTGCAGGACTGGCCAGTGAGTGAGTGAGTGAGGCACCGTGTCAAGCACTAACTCATACATGGGTAGCTAGAAATGACCTGCCCTGCTGGATTTTGGAGAGCTTAGCGTGGCAGACAGCGAAATTCCCCAAAAGCATAGAAACACATGCAGGAGCTGACAATTTACTAGAATATTAAAGGTAACTGCCTGATCTGACAATCTTATCTGGGTATCCACAATGTAGCTGCTAAACTTCAGTTGACCTCCGAAATGACAAGAGTTCTTTTGGTGATGGAACGGGACAGACCTTGTCCCCAGGCAGGAGACTGCTCTAAATTAGACCTCGCTGTGTAAAGACTAAATCTATAGCATGAATCACTGACTAAACCAATTACCAGTAACATAACATAATAATAACATAAAGCTCTCCATTCAAAATTGAATCACAAAGCGCTTGAAAAATAAAACAAAACAAATGTAGAGTTCTGGCAGTGATAGGTCCTGACTTGATGGTCTTCCACAGTCGACATAGTGTTTAGGTAGTATTACAGTGGCAGTAACAGTGGGAATGTAGATGGTCAGACAGAGAGGACTAGAGCTCCTTCTCCGGCCCCTGAACCATATCCTCTTCTGTAAGTTGTCTGGATAATAAAACATCACTGTTTTCTAACGTCTTACAGTATATGGTGAATGAGGATTCCTTCTCATGGAAATAAGTGAACTTAAGTGAATTTGTTATAATGACGTGAACTACAGTCAAAATCATAGGCCCACTATAGCTCCCTTGAGGTAGAGTTGCTATAGGACGTTACAGGAAACATGTAACAGGCACTATCATTTCAACAGTCTGAAGTACCTTAGGGTCCACTGTGAGAATGCCTCTTCTCTGGTCCTGCATAGGAAGACTGAAAAATACAGGCTGGTTTTGGTTCCTCCTGTCTGTCTTTTTTCATTCTTAAGTTTAAAGACTCTGTTATATGAACCTTAAAATAAACTTAGAGCTTAAAAGTATAGTCCATACAAAGTCAATATTTAGGTAAAATTATCCTAACCTCGAGTTCTGTCTATTTGAAGGCCATTGGAGACAGAATCAATAATAATCCATGAATTACTTCCGGCTGCAGTCTTGAGTTAGCATTTTTGCATCGTCAGAATTCCATACATGGAGTGGAAACAGCTGAACAGTATATTCTCAAATAAGTGCACACAATTATTACAGAACATGTCGCTTGGCTTTAGACACCTGGTTGTGGCTTAAGGTGCAGCTTTGCTACCATGGTTTGGCAGTTTCCACTCAGCTCCCCAGGATGTAGCCAAGATAAATGACGGATCATTGTGGATTCCGTCCCCTATGGCATTCAAACAACTCAAGGTCAGGGTAGATAGGTAGAGTACCAAGAGAGATAGATAAAATATACAGCTCCGGAAAAAATTAAGAGACCACTGCACCTTTTTCTTTCCTTTCCAAAAAAGTTTTGAGTGAGAAACAGAAGCGTTCAATTTGCAGTGGTCTCTTAATTTTAACCCTTCTTTTCCCCAATCAAAACCTTCCTTTTCGACTATTTTGGAAAGGAAAGAAAAAAGTGCAGTGGTCTCTTAATTTTTTCCGAAGCTGTATATGTAGATGCTGAAACTCAGCGATATGACATGACTGCAAGAAGCGGTATGAATACTTATAGAAGTCTTATTAGAAGTCTTATTATGTTCTTCTGTTGTAACTGTAATGCTAGTGTCATATTGCTCAGTTAGTCAACCTTCACTGACTAGGGATCCCAGGGACCATCAAGCAGACTGGAGAAACGTATTTGATCGATTTAAAATACATTAATCTTTCAAATAGTTAGAGCTGTGCTTGATTTAGTTTTCTTTGTAGAACAGAGTAAATTGAATTGTCTTAGAAGTGCAAACTCCAAACTAAATTAATTACATATCAAATACGTTTCATAGCATGTCTGCCATTAAACCACTATACATTTAGCTACATAAACCCTACAGATCAGAAGTAGAAGAAGCAGATGGTGAGTGGGCAGAGAGGTGTGTTACAGAGAAACAGAAAGCTTGACCCTTAACCCAGAGGTTATGACATATAGCACTGAATGAGCGGGAAATATTTGTTTGTGGTTGATGATAGGAAAACAGCTAGAAGACGTACCCTTTGCTTGTCGAACATAGAATGACAGGGTATGAAACATAGCACAGAATTCCAGGGTTTGGGTCAATTCAAGTTAATTCTGGAAGTGCAGTTAAATTCCAGTTTCCTCTCAATGCTATTCAGAGGCAACATTTCAATCAGAGGGGAGTTGAATGGAAATTAAATGGAATTGACCAAAAATACATAGACTACGATACAGCAGTGAAATCACTGACAAGCAGACAATAAAAGTGCTGAAACAGACATATGTATACACACACACACACACACACACACACACACACACACACACACACTACAAAGCACAGCAGAGATAGTGGCTAAACTATGAACAAAGACAAATTTAATTATTACTAACCACAGGCCAATATTATTTAGCTACCACATTCACTTATTTGAGATAAAACAGTAATTTTAAGGACACAAAAAATGAGAGTGCAAATTGCAATTGTACAGTGTGGAGTAATTATGTTAGTTCTGCAACAGACAGTGAAAAGACTCAGCCAGTGAATGAAACCGGTTTCGACAGGTTTTCCCAGAGCCAACAACACAGCAAAGAACTCCGATGGGTCACGTGTATGGAATGTATCGCGTATAGACCGGCGATGTTCGGATAAAATTATAATTACCAGCACACACGTACTGTAGTGGCAGCTCATGTATTCTTAGCAGTAATCGCTATCTGTCTATTACCTGGGGGAGATGTCACAGCCCTGCTGCATGAAGGCGCCCAGGGAGAACCAGAGGGAGTTGAAGATGCCGAACTCGTTGGGGGGCTGGTCACTGGGCGGACCGTCGGTGCCCTCCTCGGGCTCCTCGGTGTGCCACTCGTACGGGCTGAAGCGGCTGACCAGGAAGAGCACCACGCTGACGCCGATGTAGGCGAACACGATGCACATCCAGATCTCGTAGGCCAGCGGGTCCAGGAAGGAGAACACCCCGGGTTTGGACTTCTGGGGCTTCTTGATCATGATGGAGATGCCCAGGGACATGAAGGGCTTCGAGAAGTCGATCACCTCCTCCCGGACCAGTGTGATTGTCAACGGGGCCACAGCGATTTCCGCTTTCTGAGCATGGGAGGTGGGAGAGGGAGGGAGTGGTTAGCCTTTGGACTGGAGGGTTATCTAGGCTGCTTATGGAAGTGCAGACAAAACGCTAGACAACTGTAGACAAAACAATATCTTAGACTTAACAGTACCTCATGGTAAACTAAACACCACTGGAAACTTCACACAATAAAGTGAGTGAGTGTGAGCCGAAATGCCATCAGCCAATGCCAAGGCGGATGGAATAAATGGGGCAGTTCCATTGGGCAGAGCAAGGCTTCACTCTGTTGCCACCAACAGCCAGTGGTAATGGGAGAGGACTGTGCTAGTTTTGAGGTTAGAGTGTTTAACTTGGGGACAGATCACCTCTTAAAGTGATTGTTTGTTGTACTGTAGACAGCTAGTCTGTATAACATATGGTTAAGATTTGAGCATCGAGTGACAAGGCCAGATATAGACTCTAGATAATGGCAGTTCTATCGTTTCCTCTGGGTCCTGTCTGAAGATACAATGTGATTCTACAAGCTATCTTCTATTAATGTTAGTCATTAGGAAGCCATTTCAAGCATGATCTCTACTATGGTAAGCCTGGCCTTTAAGAGGCAGAGGTCATTGTTGTATTGTGAGTTCTGTGCCAAGAGTAGTTTAAGGTCAGCTCTGATACCGACCCTAGTTTTACTGTATTTCCCCTTATTCAATCAGGAAAAAACATATTGCAAGAGGACCCTAGCGGTTTACATCATGAATGTTTAGCAAATAAAAAATATACACCAACACAGAAAAATTTCAACAAGCAAGCACAAACCATACATCAAAAGCAGACACATTTGTCCTCAAGCAAAATTTCCAGCATTGCTTTAAAATTTGCAAGGCATAGCCTCTCATACTCATTTTGCAGCTTACAAAATAATAGCAAAATCAAGGGTTTTCTCTGAACACATTAAATTTGAAAATAATATTACAAAGTGAGCAGCACCAAGAAAGTACACACAAGTCCCAGAGAAAGAATTAGAAGCAAAAATGATCCATCACACACGTCTTAACGGGCTCTGACTTGGAGTCAGATTCACTCAAGTGGTACAAACTTAAACTAAATTCAAATTAATTGAAAAAAAACAGAAAGGTGTCAGTAATGTATGTTTTGACATGAAATCATCTACTGGCCAACCCTGCTGAGATCCTTGATAAATATGGCCTGAGAACTCTGTCTTTCTAGTTAACCCAGTTCATATTTCACACATCTCAGTATCTATCCTTCTATCTGACATAATCACTGAGCATGTCAATCACCTGGCAAACATCCACAATCACCTGTCTTTCCTCCCCTTCCTGCCTTCTCCCATTTAAGTTAGATCTTATTTTGATTGAACACATCTTATAGTGATCAAGTTTGGAACAGAAGACAGGGCGTTTCTAATTCCAACGGATTAATTCAAAAGGCAGAATGTCGGAAGGAGAAGGAGATTAAATAACGCTGTTGGAGAAATATGCTTACATCACAAGACAGACAATATTGGAAACAGCCCTGAAAGAGAGCGTGCATTGCTTCTTTGCAGCAAATACACAAACCAGCTAATTGTTGTAGACTTAGCAAAACTTCCGACCCTGCCTGCCTGTGTGTCGGCTGTGGGTAATTCAGGATTAATCGGCAAAAAATAACTATTTTTAATATATCACAGCAAGCCGACACGTTGCAAAGACAGAGAGAGAGAAAAAACAGAGATACAAATTCCCTCGTCCTCAGCATAAATGTACTAAGATGACAGATCGGCTTGCATTGAAGATGCATTAAAGTCCATGACAGGACAGAACTAAGAGGAGACCTTTAAAAATGGACTGTCAGAGGGTGAATAGTCACCAGGCAAGGTCTTAGAGACAGGAAAGTGCTGACAGGCTAAGCTCTGGGTTCACAGCTTGCTTCTGCACCGTAAGAGCCCTGGAAGGTCCCTAAGCCTTCACAAATTTCAACAGACACCCACAGACATGCACAAACACAACACAAAACATACACCCCTCCTCCAGTCCCCCTTACCCCGTACACCAGCTCCCCAACCATGCCATTCCAAATCTTGGTCTCCGGGTCCCGGGCGCCGTACTTCCCGTCGGGCACGATAGAGATCTTGTACTTGATGCCGATGTGCTTGGCGATCTCTGAGGCCAGGTCCACGCAGTAGCCTTCATACTGATCGTTGCCCTCGTACAATTCCCAGTTCTTCTTCAACATGACATAGGGACCCTCCTACAGAGTGAAACACCACAGGGACCACACAGTCAAACTGGCAAACAGGTCAGCCAGTCACAAGCAGTCACCATACCAGCAAGTACAACTAAAATCAACACCTAATGAGGGATGTTTTGAGCCATTTTTTTGTCCTCAACTTTTTACCAGTCTTTTATTCCCAATGAAGTGGTTTCCAATGGTTGATAATGGGAGCCGTGCCTCATAGCAGTAACTCAATGCCAAAATGTACACACTTGGAGGAGAACCCTTCTCCTGCTAACAACCTCAATTTAGATTGCAGGCAACCAACCCGCCACAGTGACTCACTAGAGTGCAACAAAGCAAGGCAATCCAGACCGACATCAGGATAACTGGTTTCCAATGCAGCGGTGCTGTGATGCAGTGCCTTAAACTGCTGCACCACACTGGAACCCAGATTACATTAATTTGCCCCTCTTTAAACTTGGGCCAATTGACATGATTGTGGTTTTACCTTTACCAGTAGTTTTTTTTACATAATTTCAACCAATTTTGCTGTTGGATTAGCTTTGTTCTTTCACTCAAAAACAGACATATAACAGACAGATAGCGGAAACCGTGCACAGACGCATGTATGTTGAAAACATGACCAAGAAATAGGCCTACACATTTGAGCAAAGAATAAAGGTTACAATGTGCTATGATGTTGCACAGAGGCACACGACTGCATTTCTATAAATATGGGGATGCTGGCCAAACATTACGCACAGTACACATTTGTCAAGATACACACGAGCTATTATTACAACAGTGCTCTGTATGTACTACAGTAAGAGGGGTATAGAGTGACAGAGACAGAAAAGAAAGAAACTGAGACAGACAGAGACAGACAAAAAACTAAGAGATCATTTGACAGTTTATGAAAAAATTGTTTTTAAAAGTAAATACAGGTATAATAAAAATAATTAACAGGAAACCATCTTCTATTATTTAGTGAGAAACACCTCATTTTGACAGTCTGTTACAAAAGCAATATTTTAAAGAAGAAAAGTAGCCCATTTAAATTCATTATGTAGAGGCAGCTTACAACATTGCTATTATCTTATTTCAAGGTAGGGGTTTTGATATATAGGACGCTCCCTACCAAATGTGCCGGGTCATACTTCCTCAAGGCTCACTGTAAAAGGTGATAGTACGCAGTTGGTTATGTGTGTAAAAGAGTTATAGGCAGTGCTTGACTTGGGATGAAATAGGTGCAGGAGTTGCCTGTTTTCAAGTTGGTCCATTAGGCCTGTGGTTTTCAAACCTCTCCTGGGGGCTCGCAGATGTCTCACAAAACTGTTCTAGCCATGTACCAGCCCATCTGAATCAACTAGTCAAGGGCTTAATATTAGTAGGCATGTTGATTCAGATGTAATGGCTTTAAAATACGTCTAATACATGGAATGGCTGGGGTCCTCAGGAGAGGTTTGACAAGACCATCACAGGAGAGGTCCTCAGGAGAGGTTTGGAGAGGACCAAGACCATCACCGAATAGTGTTAATTCAGTTAGTCTAGGTAAGCTAGTTACATCCCAAATTAGTATTCAGTTTATTTTATAGCACAGCCTGGCTAGGGTGCAGTTTAGCAGAGGAATGGTAATTTGCCAATTCCACTTTGCCCATTATAACATCATGCGTGGACAGCAAACTTTCCCTGAAGATACGGCCATGACTTGCCGATGCAACACAACCTACATCTTATGAATAAATAAAATGCCAGCCAGGCAGGGAAAGATTTGAGCCACATATAAATGAGGCATTTCACTGTAAGCATTCAAAACATTTTAACTACTCTCACTAGAAATATGTATAAGCAATTCCCCACACCCACAACTTTTCACCTGAATTAATTTATTAAAATATAAAGGTATTGGGCAAAGGGCAGAAACTGAGGAAAAGGGTTACCCATTAAAAACATTTTTTTAACGGAAAGGCAACAATGTCCATTGTTTCTCATTCTAACGAATTACATTACTCTGGAAAATGGCCAAATGTTTATTGATGAGGAGCTCAACATCACACTACCCAGGCACATTTGAATTGACAAGACAACGTCTGTGAGTCAGCTTGGCAAGTGTGAGTCAGTTTTTATAAATACACTTCTTTCACAAAAGCTCTTTTCAAGGGCAAATATCAGAAAACACACTCTGGAAATGAATGTATTTAACTACGCTTCAAAATTATTGTTCATTATTTAAGTATCTAGAATTATGTCTGTGATTAATATACTTAAACTGAAAACACTTTTTTGTACTTAATTACAGTATGTTGTTAGAATATTACATTTTCAATATAAAAATGTTGCTTTAATACAGCTTAAGTGTATTTTCTGTTTGTTTCTCATAAATTACAAATACTAAAAAACAATTCTGATGTAGTTGACCAGTCTTCTGATATCAATACAAATGAAGTAATTGTTTTTTAAGTACATTACTCAAAATAAAAAAAATAATTATTGGCTGACCAAGGATTCTAAACATAAGGTAACAGTTTTTACTGTGCATGTCAAGTCTTGGCTGGGGGCCTCTAGGCATCTCTGCACTGCAGTTTTGGTTGTCCCCAATTAGAGGCAGCTGCGCTGCGCTGCGTTGCCTCTAATTGGGGACCCAATTTAAGTTGCTCTGTTTTTCCTGAGTGTGTGGATCATTGTTTCCACCAGATGTTTTTGTTTCAGTTTGCGGTCTGCTGCGCCTTTTGGTGTTGTCTGTTTGATTTGCAAAGTAGAACATTAAAAGGATGTTTCCTTTTGACTCTGCGCCTGTGTCCTGTGACCGTGACAGTGCACTAGTGTGATTTTCTGCTTTAATTGTTGGTAGATTGGAATGAAACCCCATTTTTTTGCAATGTTTAATTGCAAATTTAATAGTATTCATATGGGAAATGATCTGAGTCTGTTAAACATGGGCAACACCATACCAGTCAAAGCTTAAGCTGCATTAATAGGATTCTTGGTAATAGGCAAGAATCTTCATGTTCACATACTGTTTGTGTATATATATACATATATATGTGTGTGTATATATATATATATATATATATATATATGTGTGTGTGTGTATATATATATATATATATATATATATGTGTGTATATATATATATATATATATATATATATATACAGTACAGGCCAAAAGTTTGGACACACCTCATTCAATGCGTTTCCTTTATTTTCATGACTATTTACATTGTAGATTCTCACTAAAGGCATCAAAACTATGAATGAACACATGTGGAATTATGTACTTAACAAAAAAGTTTGAAATAACTGAAAACATGTCTTATATTCTAGTTTCTTCAAAGTAGCCACCCTTTGCTCTGATTACTCCTTTGCACACTTGGCATTCTCTTGATGAGCTTCAAGAGGTAGTCACCTGAAATGGTTTTCCAACAGTCTTGAAGGAGTTCCCAGAGATGCTTAGCACTTGTTGGCCCTTTTGCCTTCACTCTGCAGTCCAGCTCACCCCAAACCATCTCGATTGGGTTCAGGTCCGGTGACTGTGGAGGCCAGGTCATCTGGCGCAGCACTCCATCAC
>JACXGI010004710.1:38762-51849 GCA_016801175.1 Esox masquinongy | reverse complement strand
TGGCTTCACCAGAAGAAGATTAATGTTTTGGAATGGCCCAGCCAGAGCCCAGACCTGAATCCAATTGAACATCTGTGGGGTGATCTGAAGAGGGCTGTGCACAGGAGATGTCCTCGCAATCTGACAGATTTGGAGCGCTTTTGCAAAGAAGAGTGGGCAAATATTGCCACGTCAAGATGTGCCATGCTAATAGACTCCTTCCCAAAAAGACTGAGTGTTGTAATAAAATCAAAAGGTGCTTCAACGGAGTATTGGTTTAAGGGTGTGCACACTTATGCAACCAGGTTATTGAGTTTTTTATTTTTTATTTTTCCCCCTCAAAGATTTCAGTTTGTTTTTCAATGGAATTGTTCACATTTTAGGTCACATTAAATGTGGAAAAAGTTCTGACATGATTTATCTTTGTCTCATTCTTTTGCATCATAAGAACTTGGCATTTTAACAGGGGTGTGTAGACTTTTTATATCCAATGTATATTTTTAAACCGGTGGATTGAATCCTGTAAGCTGATTGGCTGATAGCAGTGGTATATGTAAATAAGGCACAAGGGTGTGATATATGGCCAATATATCACAGCTAAGTGCTGTTCCCAGGCAGGATGCATTGCGGAATGCCTAAAAACAGCTCTTAGCCGTGGTATATTCGCCATATACCACACCCACTTGTGCCTTATTCCTTACACATAAATATATATACACGCACACACACACTCACACACACTTGGTGAGTGTTACAGCTTTTTTAAGAAGCAGTGCAGATAAGTTAATATCCCAAGATGGGAACTAGGTCAGAAAGAATTTAAGCTTTGTGTGTGTGCACATGTGTATGCCTGCATGTGTGTATGTTTAGTTTATAAGGATCCACTAGCAATTACACATGCAGCACCTAGCCTTCCTGGGGTCCACAAGACGGGTGTGTGTGTGTGTGTGTATGTGTGTGTGTGTTGCAATGACTATGTATTTTAATCAGAAACACTGATCAGCTGCTGGGGTTACCTAGCAACCAATCTGCTAAAGTCTAAAGACACACGTATGTGTCTGTTCCCAATAAGACGGTACTTAGTTACAGTCCGTTGCATCAGATGGAGCAGCAGTGAAACCACACCATTTGCGACAGTGTGCACTTTTGCATGTGGTGTGTATGTATATATTTGGTGCGTACGTGTGTGTAAATGTGTATGAGTGGTGTGTGTGTGTGCGTTTGTGTGTATATGCGGCACGCATATGTGTGTGACTGTGTTTCTGCAGCTCTGAGTTCAGTGAGCTCCTTTCCTATGCAGTCACAGTTATTAAAAATGCATGCAAAAGTGTGCGTGTGAGGGCGTCCATGTGTTTGGGTAGAGGCAACTGTAGACCCTCTCGCTGTTTCTCTCTCTCTTTTTATCTCTATTGCCTCTCTCTCTCTCTCTCTCTCTCTCTCTGTCTCAGCAGTGATAGGTAGTTTGTGTATCAGTACATCTGCAGAGTAGTTCCTCTCCTCATCTTTCGGCGCTGACAGAGCTACAGCTAACAGTGTGTGTGTGTGTGTTAGAAGTAGAACAATGGCTGTACCGCAGAAGCAGTAGAGCAGTGTGTGTGTGTGTGTGTGTGTGTGTGTGTGTGCGTGTGCAGTTGTTCCCGAAGAAAGCAGTAAAGCAGCGTGTGTAAACCGTGTGTAAGTGAATGTGTTTCTGTGTGTTATGTGTGAGTTAGGTAGTCAGACAGGCATGGACGCTCGCTGGCATTGTTCGGCTGCTCAGGTACTGATTTTACTCCTTCAACGTGATTGCATCTTTCGCCATCGTTTTATTTCTGTCTTTTTACTTTTCTCTCTCTCTGTGTATCTCTCTCTCCTCCCCGTTTTTATCCATCTGCGCTGGAAGGCGACATGCATTGCTGCTAGACAAAGAGAAGGACAGATAAGTGTGTAGAAAGAGATGGAGAGACGGAGATATAGAGAGATGAAGCTATTGGAAAAGGTTGGCATGCATTGTTCAGGAGTGCGAGTGTGGAACAGACGTGGCTCACTTTTAATTGTCAACTTAAAGGGGTTGTGGATGATTGACATGACTGTAGTTTGATTGGCGTGCGAGTAGAGGTCAGCTGAGGTGACGGTTGCTGTTTGAATGCAATGAATCTTTAGAATCTTTAACTTGGATTTCTAACTGTAGTGAAAGGCTGTTCACGCAATGTCTTTATTTATAGCAGCCTGATGCAGAAGTGGAAGGTTTTTCATTGATCTAGAGAAACTGCTCACGGTTGCTTTTGATACTCTTGACCAATCAGGTTCAGGCAGCTGGTCTTCGGCACCCTATAAGCAGACAACGTTATGTTTACTTTTCTCCTGGGATTTCTGATTAGCAAATTAGCTAATGTGAAATAATTTCTGATTGGCTAATTAGCTAAAGTGAAATAATTTCTGATTGGCTAATTAGCAGTGAAATCTTTATATTTGTTGCAAGAAGGATCCAGTTGCTGTCAGTTTGTATAGTGCCGCATCTGTGTTATTTGGGCTGGCATTCGGCAAAATATTTTTGCCTGAATATTTTGTAAAAAAAAAAATCTTGTTTGTAGACCTGTTCCGCATTTGGTTTTGCTTTGTTCTCCTGCCTCCATACGGAGGTTAGTTATGACTACTGCAATGCATCACACTCACATTTTTATTCACCATTGACTTACTGTTGGTTTAACACACACACACGCTTATACACTCACACACACACACAGAGTTTTGCCTATACGCTTTTCTCTGCTGTAAAGTTGAAACAGGCGATGTTTAAATAAGCTTATGAATATGCACATTCGATTTGCATGATGTTAACTTAAGCTGGAACACTTTGATGTCTCCTTTCTTCTTTTCCTTATCATTTCCTTTTGTCCCACTCCCTCTCTATCACTCTATTCCTCTAATTTTCTCTCTTCCGTCTCCGTGTCCCACCATAGCTTACTTTTTAACTCCCTACCTACATCTCTCCATCCCTCTGGTCCTCCCTCAGTCTCTATCTGTCTGATGGTTTTAGTGTTCCAGGTCTCTCAGTGAAACATTCCCTTTTTATCCCTTCATTTTAACTGCCTGAACTTAGAGTTGCCATGGCAACGGGAGTGAGAGAAGGAGAAGAGACAGGGCACTGCCAGAGAGAGAAACGGAGGAGTAGAGGAAGTAGAAAGAGTCAGGAAGGGAGGGGGAGAGAGTTTGGTCAACTTGTGTAGCTGACTGAACATGGAGATCAGAGCTGGAGGGCAATACAGAGAGGTATGGTGTCATATGTTGGATTATGTAGGAGAGAGATAATTCTTAATGAGAGTAGAAGGGGAAAAGGGAAGGAGATAGAAAAGAGGAGAAAGGGAATAGGAAAGGAGAAAGGGAAAGGGAAGGAGGGAGAATATAGAAACAGGAGAGGAGGAGATATATAAGTGTATTCTTTCCTCATGATTAGATCACAGCTGGTAACTAACACCACTCTCCTCCTCTTCTCTCTCACACTCAATTCCTTTCTCTTGCTTTCTCTCTCCACCTCTCTGTTCACAGTTAGGCCATTTGCCAGCACTCAGGGCAGTGTGTGTGTGTGTACTGGGTGTACTGGGTGTACTTTTTTCAGGGGTGTAATGTTAATACATCTGAGTATCAGAAAACCTAAATGTGTTTGTCTTCAAGTTGAGAGTTTTATTGATTTCTCTTTGCAGAGAAGCTGCTTGAACATACATTTCATTTACACAACATGAAATGCTCTGTAAATGTAATGAATGTAACTAAAAAGCAAAAGTGTGTGTTGATGTATTGTAATTGACCTATTGTCATTTCTCCAGTCGACAGACGACCTGCTGGTGGCGTCAGCTGAGTGTCCCAGCGATGACGAGGACATTGACCCTTGTGACCCCAGCTCTGGTAATAACTAGCATACACATACTAGTAGTAGACAACCACACTGTCAGTCTGGCTAGTAGTCTACATAAACATTCTGGAGGGATTAATGTGATAGTAGTCTACATAAACATTCTGGAAGGGTTAGTGTGCTAGTAGTCTACATAAACATTCTGGATGAATTAATGGGATAGTAGTCTACATAAACATTCTGGAGGGGTTTGCGTGCTAATCGTCAAAGTGAACATTCTGGAGGAATTAATGTGATAGTAGTTTACAAAAACGTTCTGGAAGGGTTAGTGTGCTAGTAGTCTAGATAAACATTCTGGAGGGATTAACGTGATAGTACTCTACATAAACATTCTGGAGGGGTTAGTGTGCTAGTAGTCTAAGTGAAGATTCTGGAGGGTTAGTGTGCTAGTAGTCTATGTAAACATTCTGGAGGAGTTAGTGTTCTAGTAGTCTATGTAAACATTCTGGAGGGGTTAGTGTGCTAGTAGCCTAAGTAAACATTCTGGAGAGGTTAGTGTGCTAGTAGTCTAAGTAAACATTCTGGAGGGATTAGTGTGCTAGAAGTCTACGTAAACATTCTGGAGGGGTTAGTGTGCTAGAAGTCTACGTAAACATTCTGGAGGGGTTAGCGTGCTAATCATCAAAGTGAACATTCTGGAGGGATTAATGTGATAGTAGTTTACATAAACATTCTGGAGGGATTAATGTGATGGTAGTCTACATAAACATTCTGGAGGGATTAATGTGATAGTAGTCTACATAAACATTCTGGAGGGATTAATGTGATAGTAGTCTACATAAACATTCTGGAGGGGTTAGTGTACTAGTAGTCTAATTAAACATTCTGGAGGGGTTAGTGTGCTAGTAGTCTAAACATTCTGGAGGGGTTAGTGTGCTAGTAGTTTAAGTAAACATTCTGGAGAAGTAAATGTGCAGTAGAAAGTTTTCCCTGCAATCATACATTTACAGAATTGCTTCATTCAATTGTGCAGTGAAAACACACTGCATTATGCCAGTAAAAATGAATATGAATACTCTTTAAAGACCCTAAGACGATTGACAGTATCAAGGAAACAGAACTAAGCCAAAACAATGCCAGACTGAACAGATAACTTACCTGTGATGACCGACCAAGACTTATCTATCATTATCTCCCCTCTCCCTCCCATCAGCGGCCCAGCCCCCTCTCCCGGATGTCAAGCCCTTCCCGGGGACGTCGGAGGTGGTGAGGGAGTCCAGCAGCACCACGGGCATGGTGGTGGGCATCGTGGCAGCCGCCGCCCTCTGCATCCTCATCCTGCTCTACGCCATGTACAAGTACCGTAACCGCGACGAGGGCTCATACCACGTGGACGAGAGCCGCAACTACATCAGTAACTCTGCCACCCAGCCCAACGGCAGCGCCAAGGACAAGCCGCTGGGCATCGCCAAGATCTCCAAGAACAAGAAAAACAAAGACAAGGAGTATTACGTGTGAGAAGGGGAGGGACACCCCAATTCCATTTCTATATCAACGCATATATACTGTAAACACATATACACTAACACAGACCTAAACAAACACACAAGAGGACATGCACTGACACGCAAACACACGCAAACACACATGAAGACACTGTCATAAGGGCGGAGTCCCACGCTGTACAGTACTAGGCACTAACTACAGCCTCTCTATATGGGAGGCAGGTCGGTGCTCAACCAGAACGCCAACAGTAACTAGAATATAGACTCCCAGTAGGACCAGTTAACAGTAATTTTAAAGGACCCTGCCTCTGACCTCTAGAAACTATTCTCTGTTTCTCAGAAAGGAGTTTGGGGGCGGGTGGTTTAAGGCTGGTGTCTTCATGGGGTTTGAGGCTGCTGTCGTCATGGCTGGTGTTTTGTGCAGTGACAGTAGGGTTAGACTAAACCTTCCAGTCAGCAGATTGGACGTTACCCCGGCAACAAGGCTGGAAGGGCCACACCCAACAGGGTTGCCATGGTGACTGAATGCCGCATCGATGGAGATGGATGAAGATGGATGAAGATGGCGGTGTAGGTGAAATGAGGAGCTATGTGTGTTTAAAGTGTTGCTGGGACGTTTCTTTTACAATGCCCACTCTAAGGTATTGCAACATTATATCAACCCATGAAGACTATGAAAACGAGAGACTTTGACTCTGGAGAGGAGACCAGAGACACCTGAACTAACTACCTACCTATCTACAAACATATATACACACACACATCTCTTACTACACCATCAGAGCTTCATCACAAGAGCTTCATCCCTGACTGGGTGATGGCAGTGTGATAATTATGATGATGATGAAGTTAATGATGAAGAAAAAGAAAAATGAAGAACACAGCTTAGACTTTGGGGAAATTGTTGCACGTTGAACTATCTAACTCCATGTGTTTCCAACAGAGCAGAGACTACAGGGGTTACTCCTAAAACCACCTCAGTAATAATGTGGGTTACCATAACCTACCATCTGGTTTACTATAGCCTACCACCTGGTTTACCATAACCTACCACCTGGTTTACTATAGCCTACCATCTGGTTTAATATAGCCTACCATCTGGTTTATCATAACTTACCATCTGGTTTACTATAGCCTACCACCTGGTTTACCATAACCAACCACTAGGTTTACTATAGCCTACCACCTGGTTTGCCATAACCTACCACCTGGTTTACTATAGCCTACCATCTGGTTTAATATAGCCTAACATCTTGTTTATCATAACTTACCATCTGGTTTACTATAGCCTACCATCTGGTTTACTATAGCCTACCATCTGGTTTATCATAACCTACCACCTGGTATACCATAACCTACCATCTGGTTTATTATAGCCTACCATGTGGTTTACCATAACCTACCACCTGGTTTACCATAACATCCCACCTGGTTTATTATAGCATCCCACATGGTTTACCGTAACATCCCACCTTTACTATAGACTACCAACTGGTTCATCACAACCTACCACCTAGTTTACTATAGTTTATCACCTGGTTTTCTATAAACTACTACCTTCCTTACCAGACCACCTGGTTTATCATAACCTACCACCTGGTTTATTATAGTCTATCAACTGGTTTACTGTAACCTACAACCTGGTTTACCATAATCTACCATCTGGTTTTCAACAGCATACCACCTGGTTTTCTATAACATACCAGCTGGTTTACCATAGCACCTGGTTCATCATAACCTACCACATGGTTTATTATATATATCCTATCACCTGGTTAGCCATAATCTACCACCTAGTTTACTATAACCTACCACCTCGTTTACCATACCACCTGGGCCTATAATTAAATGCCAACTGTCTTATCCACCTTCACTTCTTTGTAATAAATTAATTAAAACCCAACATGTGAGTTTAATAATGACAGACAGACATGACTAAAAAAGAATTACATCCTATAGGCCAACATCATATACCAATCCTTACTAAGGACAGATACTGTGCATACAACTCCATTCCTACTCAACCAATGTTCCCAGACCTGCAACACACAGCACATAGAGAACAGTAAGGCTGAGCTTCCATGTCTGTGACAGAATAGTGGGTTTGTGTCAGGGTGCGGTTTCGTGAGTAACCCCCGTTTAAAGGCTGGATGTAAGGGCCTCATACCACAGGCTCAGCTCTGTTTTACAGCCTGTCCTATAGACTCTAGACCTGCTCTGATGAACGTTTTATATAAAAAAAATGTCTGTAAAATAATCAAAAACAGAAAATGATGTGTTATCATGTGTTTCTATAGCGATAGAGCTGTTCATGATGCCATTAGCTAAGACAATTTGAGTTGCTTTACTTTAATTTGCCCTACCTCTCTGTGTATTCTGTCTTGACATCATTGGTTGATTGACCAGTCCGTGTCCAGGTCATCACTTCCAGCCAGGCAAAAGTAGGGAAGTGGAGAAGGTTGCGGGCGGGAGTATCAGTAAAATTGTGTGTGGGTCTTAGAAGTCACCCTATTGCTCTACTAGTGCTCTACTTTAGGGCTGCTCTACTTTAGAACAGAGCCCTAAATTGCTAACCCTATGTGGCTTTAATGAAAATAAGTGCACATTTACAGGATGGAGGGTGCTATTTGTGGCACAGAGTATGCAGATATAAAAATACCACGCATCAGGCCCAGTCTTTATTGCCTGATCTGCTTTTTGTATTTACGTCTGCTGTCACTGAACAAACTCCCCTGGGTCATCAAAGCAATATTGCCAACCAATCACATGCGTGGGATTTAGACTGGGGGCGGGGCATTAAAGATAAAGTAGTAATACAACCTAAAAATAAGAGGGAAAGATGAAACAGATGTATTCCCTCACTCCTATTCCATCCCTTTATACTTCTTTCTTCCTATTCCTCTCTTTAATCTACCCCCTCACTTTCACTCTTGCTTTTTATCTAAAGTAAAGCAGGAGCATTCAGCTGTGGTCTAAGTGTTCATTTAGCCTTTTTATTTTATATATGTAAAATTTTTCTACTGTATTTTACTTTTATTTTTATTGTTACAGTTCTTTGAAGAACATAAAGTGGACATTTATTATGAAAAATAGTTTTGAAGATCTAACGAGTGAATAAAATATTACCCAAGTGAAGTTATCCCATCTGACTTCTTAATCTATTCAATGTAGTTAAAGAAAAGTAAAGGTATTTTCCTGCAAAACTCTTTATCTATTCTTCTAACCTACTGTTTTTCTCTCCTTTTCGCTGCTTAGTCACTAAAGCCCTAGTTTAAACTTTGCTCTATTGCTACACCAAATAAAAAAATGCCTATTTGGAAAGGCTCCAAATGTGTTTGTGTTAAAGATGTCTTTTAAAAAAATTATTTAGTCTGTCTGAGTGAATCTCCATAGAATGCCCCATTTTGCATTGTTTCAACATAATGTGTACCATGTCGTGTATGATATCCTAACACATGTTTACCACAAATAAGCCTTGGTGACAGTTTCAGAGTTACATACACATTTGTTGGCTTTAACTAATACCTGATTAACCATTGCCTACCACCTGGTTTACTATAGACTACTTACTGAATTACCGTAACCTTCAATCTGGTTTACAATAGACTATCAACTGGCTAACATGAGTTTTCACAAATTCTCTTCCCGCCAGCTGATGCGGTGTACACAACTTATCAGACGGAGCTGTTGTTGAGAAATTTTTGAAACAGGCCTGACAGACTGATATGAAATAATTTTAAGGAAAAATGTATTTTAAAGAATGTGTAGTTTGCCTTTCCTTATACATATCTCTTCCACCTTTCAGCAACAGGAAGCATCCATTGACCTCCAACATCACGCCTCACTTATCTAAATTTCACATTGAGTGACAGATTTGTGTTTAGATCTCAGGGAGTATTTGTGGGGAAAGTTATTAACACTACCTTGGAAAGTGACGGTCGACAATTAAAATGTTCACACATTTACTCAACAAATGGACAGCCGACGCAAACCTTGCAACAAGTGTTCATCTAAATAAAACTATTGTTGTGTAAAAAGACCCTAAGATAATCACTGCAAAAAAATCTGACTAGTTGTTTAAATAAGTTCTGTTTGTGTTTTACAACATGATGTTATGCACAATAGCAGTAAATGTCCTTTTCAATGTTGTCTCAAATAATTTTTTATTTCTTTGTTTAGGATACCCACAAAGGTCTGAAAACTCCATATTGTGAAATGATCTATGGTGGGGGGAAAACATTGTGAAATGATCTATGGTGGGGGGAAAACATTGTGAAATGATCTATGGTAGAGGGAAAACATTGTGAAATGATCTATGGTAGAGGGAAAACATTGTGAAATGATCTATGGTAGAGTGAAAACATTGTGAAATGATCTATGGTAGAGGGAAAACATTGTGAAATGATCTATGGTAGAGGGAAAACACTGTAAAATGATCTATGTTAGAGGGAAAACATTGTGAAATGATCTATGGTAGAGTGAAAACATTGTGAAATGATCTATGGTAGAGGGAAAACACTGTAAAATGATCTATGGTAGAGGGAAAACATTGTGAAATGATCTATGGTAGGGGGAAAACATTGTGAAATGATCTACGGTAGAGGGAAAACATTGTGAAATGATCTACGGTAGAGGGAAAACATTGTGAAATGATCTACGGTAGAGGGAAAACATTGTGAAATGATCTATGGTAGAGGGAAAACATTGTGAAATGATCTACGATAGAGGGAAAACATTGTGAAATGATCTACGGTAGAGGGAAAACATTGTGAAATGATCTATGGTAGAGGGAAAAATGATCTCTCATCGTCACCACATTTACCTCATCTCCATGTTATTGTGCACAGCCTGGCATAATAACTCATTTGGCCTTGGTGTGGGTAATCATAGAAAGCTATGGGAGTGCCCACTGAGTCAAGTATTTGTTATCCTTGAATTTTAGCCAATCATTTCCATTGTAAGCTTCTTATGCATATACCTAGCAACAACAACACTGCCCTAAAACAAATTCCAAAGCAAGATTTGCAAAGATTTACATTTAACCTCCTGAGACCCTGTGTCCGCATATGAGGACATGTTTTAGGCTTCCTGCACCATGTACTTCATTCTGCTTAACTTAAACCTATTGTCCTTATTAGAGGACAGTTGTCTGTGCCATGCTTAGATATTATACTTATCAGTTCCCACTAATCCCAAATAGCTAAGAGAAATTAAAAATGCATACATTATCAAAGCTCAGGTCTTAGGAGGTTAAGTCTAAGTCAGCACGTATGACATGTGGGTGAAACTAACCATCTATAACATTAAATGCAATGTGCTTAGATAGCCAGCTAGTTTAACCTGCTAATGTAGCAACATTATTTACTGTAACATTGATTTGACGAAGAGCCTGTTCTGCCCTACATCAGAGCACTGTTAAAACAAAGGGTATGGAAACACCAAAACTAAAGGTAAAAACTTAAACAAAACCTTGACATTTCTTGAGTATTGAAAAGTGCTGAAAATGTTTTAAACATGACATGGTTTGTTATAACTCCAGTTAACTGCTAACAGGGAGCACAACCGGAAAATGAAGAAAGCACTGCATTGGTGTTTTGAGTTGGGTTATACTTCATTTTGAAAGTCAGAATTTCCATTTGTAGATGTGATATCCTATCCGTTCATAAGCAGGTTCTTGCTAAGCTTAGTGTTATGTTTTAGGATAAAGGTTAAGGTTAGGGTTAGGATAAAGGTTTAGGTTAAGGTAAAGGTTAGTAAATAGTTAAAATGGTGCTGATAGTCAATAAATAATATGTAGAGCATCTACAGACACACTTTTAGGATTCTCAAAATGAAGTGTTGCCTTGAGTTGTATATAGAGCAGAATAAATTGCTCTGAAGGGAAACCCCTAAAGGGACATGAGACAAAGGATTAGATGAAGGGTTCCATATGTTAAACACTGATTTATGCATCAGTTTGTTCCAGTTTACCCACTCTGGCAGGTTTTATTGAGTACAGTGCTGGGTGTGTACATTTTAGAAGAAATTGCAACATGTTATATCACTTTAAAGTGTTGTGCACATATAGGCACTCAGTTTGCGCTCAGAAATGAGAGCAATTACCACCTCCCGATTAGCGATTATTGATCATCATATTCACATTGGCCGTTCTCAGCTGCAAACGCTATTAAGTTTTGCCCATGTGCAAAAAAGACAGTGCCACTCCCCTCCCTGACTCCCTCCTTGACTTTTACTAGTGGTTTCTTCTCCCGTTTTCTGATTGGCTTAGAGGTGATTAGCGTCTAGCTATTGAGCAAGACCTGTTTTCAAAAGAAAAGCAAATTTTTCATTAAAGTAACTTGATCAGAAATACAGTGTATACATTGTTAATGTTGTAAATTACTATTGTAGCTGGAATCAGTTCTAGGTTTGAGGTGTTTGCATCACAAAGAACATTCATGACCCAAAGCACAGCTATAAGCTATTCAAGAACTAGTAGGGAAGAAGCAGCCAGCTGGTATTCTGTCTATAATGGAGTGGCCAGCAGTCACCGGATCTCAAACCTATTCAGCTGTTGTTGGAGCAGCTTGATTGTATGGTCCGTAAGAAGTGCCCATCAATCCAATCCAATTTGTGGGAGGTGCTTCAGGAAGCATGGGTTGAAATCTCTTCAGACTACCTCAACAAATTAACAACTAGAATGCCGACAGTCTGAAAGGCTGTAATTGCTGCAAATGGAGGATTCTTTGACAAAAGCATAGATTGAAGGACACAATTAATTTGAACCTTGTCATTGACTATATTTCCTATTCAAACTCATTTCATGTATGTTTTCAGAACAACCTAAAACAGGCACAGTCATGCATCTGGTCACAATCCACAATATATATACCCGAAGGACATGTGTATGTAACCCAGAAACAGGATCTGTGCTGAACAAATAGCACGACTAGACCAAGAACATGTGGTTCCAGGTCCGGGGAGGTCGACGAGTGTCACTCAGACAAATGCACTGGATTCCCAACTGCACACATTGTTACAGTCTCACTCGAGACTTGTGCACCAACCCATGTGCCAAATGTTTTTGTGGTTTTCCTGAAGCATGGACCCTCACATGTAAAAGCAAGGGACGACGCACCACTTATATAGTATTGTGTTTGTCTGTCTGTATTTTGTGTCTTTTTTCTGTGAGTTTGGGTGATTGAGTGTGAAATTATGCATTAGAAAAATTAAAAAAAAGGTAAAAAAGAGGTGGTGCAGAAATGATGCTAATAATGACAGTATTCACCATTGACTTGGTTGACATTAATGACTGATCTGCACAGAAAAAACAGAAAAAAAAACATTTCTAAGTGACCCCAAACTTTTGAACGGTAGTGTACATCCTGTATATATTTCTCTATATACAATATATTTATATATTTCTTTATTAGCTGTAAGGTCCAGTCAGACACCATGTCCTACTACTGCACAACCTTTACTCACACACACACACACACACACACAACCTCCCTCTCTTGAACGGTACTCACACCCAGCTCACTCATACACACACAACCTCCCTCTCCTGAATGTTACTCACACCCAGCTCACTCATACACACACAACCTCCCTCTCCTGAATGTTACTCACGCCCAGATCACTCATACACACACAACCTCCCTCTCCTGAACGTTACTCACGCCCAGGTCACTCATACACACACAACCTCCCTCTCCTGAATGTTACTCACACCCAGATCACTCATACACACACAACCTCCCTCTCCTGAACGTTACTCACGCCCAGATCA
>JACXGI010004710.1:0-38662 GCA_016801175.1 Esox masquinongy | reverse complement strand
GAGGTTGAAGTCTGTTGTGATCCTTGTGAAGCGGTTTTATTCTTCTTAGCCTGCCTGTGTTTGTCCAGTTTCATCTTCTACCTGTGAGTTTTGTGATTTCAGATTAGATTAGCCCTCTTGTACCGTTGCCTGGACACTGTTTAAGGCTTCCTTCTGCCTGCTTGTCATCAATTCCTGTGGAGCCCTTCTGTTCTTCTGCCCGTGTATTTTGGACACCTGTGTATGACCACTGCCTGCCCTCCGAACAAGTTCTTATCCATTTTGTCCTTGTTTGTGCCGAAGTAAACAACTGCACTCTGCGCGTGAATCCACAAATCTGCCTTCAGTGTATCCATTACATGAGCAGTACATGTATGTATGAATGTATGCATGTATTTATTTCTCTCTCATCAATAACCTTAATAAAGGGCTTTTTTGAAAATGTGTCATTCTCTGGCGACAACATAAGGTTTTCTGGTGACTTTGACAACCTAAACAAACATGCACGCATGTATGATGTGTGCGCGCACGTGCATAACACAGGTTGAAAGACACCGGTACATAAACAGAAGGGGAGCAAGGAGGAAGAGATAATGGAGAGAAGGATGCAGGGGGAAGAGACTGGGGGCAGCCGGATTGTGTGCATGTAGGAGAGTAGAGAAATAGAACATTGTGTCCACATTACTTTTCTCAGACAAAAATATGATGTTCAACTAAGCCAAACCCTGACACAGACCAAACATACCCAGGTCCTCCCACAGCCCCTAACTCCTCGCTGAAGCATTACCTGTCTTAGCAACTGTTAGTATGTGATAGGAAAGGTATATGTGATTTCATCCAGCCTATCAGAGAGCAAGGTTACTGTGTTACCCAGTGGATTTGGATTGATCCGTCTAATCCTTTTAGATCCCTGCAAGATCCTTTGGAGTTGCTGAAAGCGTTAGGGAAGGCTGCTGCAGGTAAGGGTTAGGGAAAGATCTCAGGGGACTGAGGAAACAGTATGCAGTTTATCAACTCTATCTCCCAAGGCTATACTGTACCACACATACTTCAGAAACTCCCAGCAGAGACATTCTCACACGCCCAGCAGTTCAGACCCTCCCACACACACGTACATCACTCAGGGAAGAAACACCAGCCTCTTTCAATCTCTGTGTCTGTCTCACTTACTTGCTCCCAAAGATTTTCTGTCAAATCAAACTCACTGCTGACCAGAAAGTCGTAGAAAATAAGTGAGGGCCCAGCTGAAGTATCTGTGTTGATACAGAACGGAGAAGAGAAAAATAGAGGACAGTGGAGGGGAGAAGGGAGCAGAGAAGAGGAGTAGAGACGACAAATAACTACGGAGGAGGAAGGAGAGGGCATTGTGGACATCTCTAGCACAGAGAATAGAGGAAGGAGATGATGAAGATGATGCTCTGTGTGTTGTGCTGCGTGTGTGTGTCTCAGGCAGTGACAGCAATAGTCACCTCTGGAGCATTTCTCTGCAAGGGCAATACCATCACACACATTCCCGCACATATCCCTGAGACGACCACCGACCTGTGAGTACACACCCACACCAAGACATTAAGGTTGGAGAGGTGGTACTGGGATGCTACAGTGTGGCAAATGAAAATTAAATTTATCTGAGATATTTTTGATTTTTTTTGTAACAGCTGCTGATATGGATGTTGTTGTACTCACAACTGTGTCTTTGTGTTGTCATCATGTCATTGAGTTGGTGAGGATGACAGGGATAGGCTGGGGGAGGGATTTGTGGCTTCAGGAATGGTAGTGGGCTATGGTCAACACTGTCCTCTTGCTTTTAGAGTTGAAACATTTCTAGAGGAATCTCAAGGCCATTGCCACAGATGGGCAACACTGTTTGTATTTGATTGACTGTTGTGGGACCTCACACACAAACACCCAGGCACACACGTGTGCATACAGGTGTAATGACCAACAAGACTTTTAAGCACCATATAATGGGGTCTTATCCAATTCTACCAACCTTGCATTTACTATGAATGTCCAATCTTCCTTTAAAACAAGCGTTACAGAGTTAGGATAAAGCTCAAGCCGTTCGATTCTTCGCCAAAGAGGATGTGACAGAGATATCAGGGTCATCCTAACACACAAAAACACACGCACAGCTGGCAGTTATATCGTTCCCAGCAGAAATGTGAACTGTATGTCTGTTCCGGTCTCAGGTCAAGGCCAACATTTTTCATTCAAAACCAGTTTGTTACTGCTAGATGGACTTAGGGACGTTCTGACTCGTTGTTGTGCTTTACAGGGAGTTAAAACAGACTCACATAAGAGTGTTTCCCCCAGAAGCCTTCAGCAGCTTTAAGCAGCTCACCACCATGTAAGTTTGTGTTCTGCTGTATATGGTTTCAACCTCAAAATGTGTTTGACCTCAAGGTGATATTTATTATATTCTGCGCATTCTTCATTTCTATATTGTCTTTGTCCAGTTTCTGTTTAGAGTGTAAGTGTATGTGTGTTTAGTCTGACCATCTGTTTAGACTCTGATGTAGAACATGCTGAGTAGAAACACTGGAGATACGAATCAAGAGAGGTACACATCAATGTGTTAAAAAGTGTGCTAGCTTGCTATACATAGATCAGACAGTCTCACTGCTGCTGCACTCCTCCCTCTCTCCATTCCTCTCCATTCCTTCCTGTGTGACATTCCCTCCCTTTGTCTCTCGCGCTTTCTCTCCTTTTGTCACTCTCTCTCTTGTTTTCTCTCAGTGTTCTAGCAGAGAATAGTATGTTAAAGGACATTGGGGCGTTTGTTTTTGCCAACCTTCCCAGGCTCACTGAGATGTAAGTATCAGTCCAACGATAACACAATATTTGTATATATCATTCAGAAATGAATCAAACACCATTCTCACATTACATTATACACAATGTGTTGATTTATTTGTTTTCATGTTTGCTCCAGAACAATCACCAAGTCTAAACATTTGGTCACCATCAATCAGCATGCTTTCATGGGACTACCCAGACTAAAATACCTGTAAGTACTGCATCACCTAAACCCTAAGTCTTAAACCTTAAACCCAAAGCCATAAGCTCTAAACCCAGAACCCTATACCCACACTCCTTATCATAATCAGCAATGCATTATGAACAGGCTTTCATGAGACAGCCCACACTAAATGAACTGAAAGTATCAGTCAGCATTAACGATTAAACAATTTAACCCTGAACACCAATCCTAAATCAGCAGGCTTTGATGGGAATCTCCTGTTTTTCAGGACGATCTCCAATACCGGACTGAGGTTTCTACCTAACTTCTCCCAGATCTACTCCACTGTCCCAAGATTTCTACTGTAAGTCTTTATGTTCAGTAGTGTACATTCAGTAGTTAATGTTACTGTATTATTACTGTACATTTAGTAGTTTGTTTTATTGTATTGTTACTGTAGTTTCAGTTCTTTGCATGTTACTGTATTGTTCCTGTTGATTCAGTAATTAATGTTACTGTGTTGTTACTGTAGATTCAGTTGTTCATATTAGCTGATGGTTACTGTAGATTCAGTACTTCATGATACCTTATTGTTGATGTAGATTCTGTGGGAAACATGAATGGGTCTTAGACAGCCTGGACACAGTCACTCCACATTGATTCTGTGTACAGATAAATCTGTCCTGGTGGGGACCAAAAATCCCTGAAATAGGCTATCTCTGCCGTAGGGGTTAGGTTTAAAATGGCCTCTTAGACCAGGTTATGCTACGCTCCTAGGAGGCATGAAGAGATTTGAAGGTATGGCTTTGCAAGACTAGATATATGTTAGGATTTGGGTTAGAAGTAGGTAAAGGGGTTAGGTTTACGTTTATGGATAAAGGGAAATATGATTATTAATGGAAATAAGGTTTTCCCACAAGGATAGTATAATGTGAAACGAGTGTGTTTGTGTACTGTGATATAGGGACCTACAGGACAATATTCACATAAAAAGCATCCCAAGCAACGCTTTCCTTGGCCTCACCATTGATACAATAGATGAACTGTGAGTAATTACAGACATAAACCGTACACACAGATCCACCAGGAAAGATGACATCTTCACTAAATGACTATTAATGTGTGTGTTGTTCTTTTAACAGACGACTGAATCAGAACGGCCTGAGGCAGGTAGAAAGTCATGCCTTTAATGGAACCAAGATACACAAACTGTGAGACCGCACACGCGTACAGATACACACAGACGCAGACACACAGACACATACACAGACACAGACACAGACACACACAGACACACAGACACAGACACACACACAGACACACACACAGACACATCAACACTGTCTCCCTCTCAATCTGTCTTACTCTCCCTTCATCTCCCTGTCCCTCACTCTCCTTCTCTCCCTGACTCTTTCCCTGCCTCCTCATCTCTCTCTCTCTCGCGCTCTCTCTCTTTCTCTCAGGTTTCTCATGGGGAATCTGCAGCTTTCTCATATCCATGACAATGCCTTTGATGGAGCTGAAGGGCCTGGCTTTCTGTAAGGGCAGCTCAACATCAACACACCAGGCATCAACCTGTTGTTGGTTTATGTGGGTTATACCCCAACCTGTCATTTTTGTGGGTGTTTGTGTGTGTGTTTGTGTGCATGCGCGCATGTGTAGAGACATCTCTCGTACGGCTGTGAGTTCCCTGCCGGTGTCAGCGCTGGGTGAAGTGGAGCATCTGTTGGCTGTCTCCGTGTTGTCTCTTAGAGTTCTGCCTCAACTGTCCCTGTTCACGAAGCTACGCCAGGCTAACCTCACCTACGCATCTCACTGCTGTGCCTTCAAAAACCACCAGAGGAACAAGTACATACACAAACAAACTACAAATAGTTCAACAAGCAAGATATCTGTGTATAGTATCCTAATGTGTGTGTGTGTGTGTGTGTGTGTGTGTCTGTGTGTCTGTCTGTCTGTCTGTCTGTCTCAGGTCCCTCCGGATAAGCTCTGCATGCTTTAAACCTGAGGCTGAAAATGAGCAACACTTTTTTCTGGACTACTGCTTAAACTGGACCACCGTGGCCTGTAGTCCTCTCCCAGATGCCTTTAACCCCTGTGAGGACATCATGGGCTCCACGCTGTTACGCGTCCTCATCTGGATCATCTCTGTGCTTGCATTGCTTGGCAACACCGTAGTGCTGCTTGTGTTGCTCTGTAAGTCCGTCTGGATGTTCATTAAGAACTCTTCTAACCCTATTTAGCTCTGTAACTTGTTTATCTTAATACAGAGTGTGACTGATGATATTTTAATGAATACAGTCGTTATGATGAATAACGAACTTCCTCACCCCCATTCCCGGTTGATACAGGCAGCCGGGCGAAGATGACAGTGCCACGCTTCCTGATGTGCCATCTGTCATTTGCTGATCTGTGTATGGGCGTGTACCTGGTGGTCATAGCAACAGTGGACATACGTACGAGAGGACAGTACTACAATCACGCCATCAGCTGGCAGACCGGGGTGGGCTGTGAAATCGCTGGGTTCTTCACTGTAGGTGTACCATAGACCTGGGAGTGTGTGTGTGGTTGTGTGTGTGTGTGTGTGTAGTGTGTGTGTGTGTGTGTGTGTGTGTGGATGTGTGTGTGTGTGTAGATGTTTGTGTGTAGTGTGTGTGTGTGTGTGTCTGTGTTTGTGTGTAGTGTGTGTGTGTGTGTGTGTGTGTGTGTGTGCGTGTGGGTGTATCTGTGCTCCCATATTGAGGTGGATAGAGGACTCCACCTGTTTTAGCGTGCCCCATTGAAAGGCTAACGTTTAGACTCATCCTGTTCTGGTATTTTTGTCAAAGCATAAACTGCAGAGAAAAAAGCCAAACAGACTGTTCCAAATATCATTCATATTACCCATATGCATATATTTTTAACACTGGTATATGTATAAACCAAACAAAACTATTTTAACATATTTCAAACATTTTGGAAGCAAAACAGTAACAATCATATTTTCAGTAATTAAACATATTTCAAAGATATCTGTAAACGTCCACTGGGTTAACATGGACTTACCATGGCTTAAGGAAGGAGAGATCAGATAATAGGATACACTTTTTTTTCAATTGCTAACAAGCGTTTACATATACTTAAAATACTTTTGCTAAACTCTCAACACAGCAACACACCTACATCACACAATTAGCCAAATAGTTAATTATCTGCTCAAAACCACATTTTGTTCATTAAATACCAACTCTACATTTCAAAACGTAAAACAATTTTCTCTACATACACTAACTCTATCAAAACACAGCAAACACAGCTCAATATCTAATCATTCTGTCAAAACACTAGCACATATTTTCTATCCAAGAAGAACATATAGTCAATCATAACACAATGACTTTCAAAATATTAATAGTTGATGGCATTACAAAAAACTGCATTATTTTTCATGTTTCAGTTTTACCTGCATATAACAATAGACAATATGAAATTCATTGTTTTATAATTCATTTTCCTTTAACTGTAAACCACTCTACATTTTGTTGAGTGTTGAATGTATGCATTTTTGTCAACATGCTATCTAAAAGTGAATGAGCCATCTTTACTTTAAAGAACTTCCAATAGAAAAAAATTGTAAGTGACAGAATTGCGTCAGTAAAAGCTTAATTAGCAACATGAAATTGCTGCCAGTGATCAGCAAAAAATCCAACATACATGGCCTTTGGTTCCAAATGTGTAAAAATGAGACAGAACTTACTGTAAATCAGCTATTTTTCAATGTTTCATATTTGTTTATTCAAAAACGCTTATCAGCTGTTTCATAACAGCTTTTTAGCTGCTGTTGTTGCAAAGTAGAGGCTTTGTGCTACAACTCCGTTTCCAAAAAAGTTGGGACACTGTATAATGCAAATAACAACAGAATGCAATGATATGCAAATCATTTATCCTTATATTTAACTGAAAATAGTACCAAGACAACATATCAAATGACATTTTAATGTTTTGGGAAAAATACATGCCCATTTTGAATTTGATGCCAGCAACGTGTTGTGACAGGGGCATGTTTACCACTGTGTTGCATCACCTCTTCTTTTAACAATGCTCTGTAAGTGTTTGGGAACTGAGGAGACCAATTGCTGTGTTTTTGAAAGTGAAATGTATTCCCATTCTTGCTTGATTTAGGATTTCAACTGCTCAACAGTTCGGGGTCTCCTTTGTCGTATTTCTCGTTTCATAATGCGCCCAATATTTACAGTGGGTGACAGGTCTGGACTGCAGCAAGCCAGTTTTGCCGGACTCTTTTATTACAGAGCCATGCTGTCGTAATACGTGCAGAGTGATGTGTTTGGCATTGTCTTGCTGAAATAAGCAAGGCCTTCCCCGAAAAAGACATTGTCTAGATAGCAGCGTATGTTTCTCCAAAACCTGTATATATTGTTCAGCATTAATTGTGTCTTCACAGATGTGCAAGTCAACCATGCTGCCATGTGCACTAATGCACCCCCATACCATCACGGATGCTGGCTTTTGAACTGTGCGCTGATAACAAGGCGGATGGTCCCTCTCCTCTTTAGCCCGGAGGACGTGGTGTCCATGATTCCCAAAAATTATTTCAAATTTAGATTTGTCAGGCCACAGGACAGTTTTCCACTTCACCTCAGTCCATCTTGAATAAGCTCAGGCCCAGAAAAGGTGGCGGCATGTCTGGATCTTGTTTATATATGGTTCCGTCTTAGCATGGTAGAGTTTTTACTAACATTTGTGGATGCAGCGACGTACTGTGTTCACAGACAATGGTTTTCGGAAGTGTTCCTGAGCCCATGCAGTGATGTCCACTACAGAATTGTGTCTGTTTTTAATGCAGTGCTGCCTGATGGCCCAAGATCACAGCCATCCAATATTGGTTTTCGGTCTTGTCCCTTGCGTATAGAAATTTCTCTGGATTCTCTGAATCTTTTAATGATACTATGTAGCGTATATGATGAGATCCCCAAACTCTTTACAATTTTACATTGAGAAACATTATTCTTAAATTGTTGAACTATTTACCCGCACAGTCTTTCACAGAGTGGTGAACCCCTTCACATCCTCACTTCTGAAAGCCTCATCCGGTCTGGAATGATCTTTTTATACCCAAACATGTTACTTTCTATATTTAAGGTTTGAACATTAGGTCTTCATTTCTGGCATGCTGTGTGCAAGCATTTGTAAATAAGACAAGAAAGATCCATAATTTTGGTATTGGGTAAGCTTGTATGCAAAGAAAATATAAGCATTTTAGAAATGTGTCAATTGACTGCATATTCTGTGAAAAAAACATGAATTGTGTTAATGGTATGGTCCACAACAGACATGTTGCACTAATTATGTTTAGAGTGTTGAAAATATGAGTACAGACTGGACAAAAGGATGTTAGCGATTGTACAAACTGTAAAAGTCTACGGCCTAGCCTCTGTATGGTATACTGAATGAATGTGAATGCTTGTGAGTCTCTAATAGTGGCACTGTGCCTACAGGTGTTTGCCAGTGAGCTGTCTGTCTTCACCCTGATGGCCATCACCCTGGAGCGCTGTCACACTATCACACACGCCCTACGGCTGGACCGCAAACTCCGCCTCCGACATGCCTGTGTTGTCATGGCTACCGGCTGGGCCTTCTCCTTTGTTGCGGCTCTGCTACCCATCTTAGGGGTCAGCAGCTACAGTAAGGTAACAGATCTGTTTTGTGTCACACTTCTTTTGTGTCCAGCTTCTCCGCCAACTTGGGCTTAATGTGCCGGTGTGCGTGTGTGCGCGTGTACTCACATACCTCTGACATCCTGATGTTCTCACCAGTATAGTAACCCAAGGCAAATCATGACTGGTGAGGACATCTTGCCAGTCCTGACTTATAAACATTTCATTTTTAGGCTTGGGGATAAAGGTACGGTTAGGCTTATGGTGGTGTTTTAGGGTTTAGGGTTACGGTCAGTTTAAGATTTGGGTTAATGGTTGGAAAATTTGATTGAATGAAAATCAACTGTGATCCCCAAGTAAAACAAGCGTGTGTGTTTCAGGTTAGTATTTGCCTTCCCATGGATGTGGAGTGGCTGCCTTCCCAGGTGTATGTCATGTCACTCCTGCTGCTGAACGTCGTGGCCTTCCTGTGCGTGTGTGTGTGCTACCTCGGCATCTACCTGTCAGTCCACAGTCCCTCTTCCCCGCCGGCCAGTGCCGAAACATGCATGGCTCAGCGGATGGCCATCCTCATCTTCACTAACTTCTTGTGCATGGCACCGATCTCTTTCTTTGCCCTCTCTGCCGCGATCAAACATCCCTTCATCACTGTATCCGGCTCCAAGCTGCTACTGGTGCTCTTCTACCCAATCAACTCATGCGCCAACCCCTTCCTGTACGGATTCTGCACTCAGACATTCCGGCGGGACTTCTTCCTTCTGGCGGCACGATACGGCCTGTTTGCGGCCAAAGCGCAGATCTATAGGACAGAGAGTTTCTCCGTCCAGCAGGCAGCATGGATCCAAATGTCACCTAAGACCTACCATGGGACGTTGTGTTCAGTGGTTCACATCAGCCATGCCCCCTGACCCTAACTCTTGACCTTTAACATCTCATCCTCTAAACCAAAGACCAGGCTTAAGACACTGTGTTGGCTGGTACAAGCAAGGACTGTTCTCTGCGTGGGACAGAACCCTATTGCTTCAGAGTACACACACACAAATACATAGACAGGATGACAGTGTGTATGGTACTAGGTGGTCTTCAGTCATTGCAGGTGGCTGTACAGCACTTTTGTTTGCAATTTATTCCACAAATTTACCTGATCACATACCTTACTGAACCACCATTCTGACTTCTCTCTGTCTTTTCGCTCCCCTTCTCAGTAATCTAGTGTATAGTTTTTAAAGATAGGTTCAATATCTTAAGAGATACATAACAATGTTCCTGTTATTGTGTTTGTTGGTATCCATGAGCTGGGGTGTTGATTAGTCTCACCTGAGATGACGACGTCTCAGTGGTTGCCTTTGCACTTACAAAGAAAATGATGAGATGAGAAGAAAACAAATCTGTGTTTCGCTGCTGGTATAAACACAGCCATAGTGATTTGTTTTGAGGCCTTTGTCCCTAGAATTAGAAAATGTTTGATAGCAGTGCAGCAGTGGTAGTTTCTGTGTGTGCTCTTTCTTTCATTTCTCCATCCTATTAATTTCTCACATTGAATTTTTTTAAAATTTTGCCGCTTATCCAGAGCAACTTGAAAGTGAACACATTTCCATACCTTTTAAACACTGGCCCCCCATGGGAATGATCCCCCACAATCCTGGCCTGATACATGAAAAATAGCTTACAGAATTGGCAGTTAATTGACATTGTTTGTAATTCAGTAAAATGACTGGAATGGAGGTTTGAAACCTACTTCAGGGACAAAACCATAAAAATATTACTGTGAGACATTGTATTCCTGTCAGACCGACAGATAAAATGAAAGTATTTGACTTGCTTTAAGTTTTTGATGTGCACTTGGGCTTCATTCAGCTTAAAAAGTTGGAATTTTTGACAATATTCCAATGTATTTAACATTTTAAAACAAAACAAATGCAGACGTATTAACATTATTATCAAAGGTTTATTTCTGGCCTGGTTGTTTCATGAGACATGTTTATTGCTGTATAAAAAATTTTTTTTTAATGAGTTGTTCATTGGTTGTTATTTATTCATCCAACAATCCAACATCAACCCGCACACATAGAGATTCATGCAGGTTCACATACATACAAACACTTGAGTGGGTAGCCTTATCAGAAACATTCTGTCCTTCAGTCTATCCAAGGACAATAACCACTCCCACAACACATCTTTCGGTGAGTGTGTGTACCAACATTTGTGTGTATGTGTGTGTTTTACACAGCTGCCCTCAGCCCGGTCCATCAGGAGGGAAATGGCTCGTAGATACGTATTCACACCAAACCCCAAATAGGCTTTCCAAGGTTGCAGCAGGTGTGAGGCTGGTCCATGGGTCTACCTTAATCAGGAAACACATTCCAGTGCCAGGTCATTTCTGTAAATAATAAAGTGTTCTTGGCATACTTACTGGGTAAGAAAATTTTTATAAAAAATGCCCAGTACCAAATCAGCCCCTAGACCAGGGGTGGGCAAACAAAAGCCTTTGGGCAGAATTCTATCTGGTCCACATACAGAGAGGCTAGCACCAGGGCTGTGCGGGCTAAATGCTGGTTGTGTCGGCAATCATATTAATGATGTAGTGCTGACCATCGTTTTGACTGAACTATCCTGTACAAAGTATATATACAAAGTATATCGATATACAAAGTATATCAAATATGTATTGTTGGTTCTGGTCCACTTGTTCTGGTCCACTGCCTTTGTTGTGAGGTTATCCTAACAAAAGACTGGCAGTGATTATTTAAGCATCCCCAAGTTTGGACATGGGAAGTACCTTTCCCTCCAGCAAGATTTTTTCCAGCCCTGCTAAGCTTGATTAATGTAAGCAACTGCTCCATAGGATCTTGGCTTTTTAAGGTGTGTTGTTGTTGGAGTAAATGCATTCCTAGTCCTTGTTACAACTGCAGCGAAGATTCTCTAAAGCAGTGGTTCTCAAAGCTCTCATCAGGGCCACAGAGCCATAACATGTATTTGATCTATTCCGGAGATGGCACCCCTAATTTAACTCATTCATTTATAATCAAGCCTTTGATTTATGTCAATCAAGTGAGCTACAAAAAACATTGTGTAAAATCTGTAGGTCCCCAGAAAGTGCTTTGAGAAACACTGTATCAAGAACTGTGTATTTTTGGCCACAGGAGGTCGCTGTGAGTCTAGAATGTGATTGGTGTCAGGTCGTCCAGTGTTTTTTGACTGTGTCCCTGAGTTAATGGCTTCTCCTGCTACACACGGAGACAGCGCAAGCAAGCTGTACAGGGGGGAGCAGACAGAAAAACACTAACTACACCCCGGGTAGAACGTTAGCGCTCTGGTTGCAGGTTTGAGAGAGAGGCGCACTGGGTTGTATTTTAGGCCTTGTGTTGAAGCGTGAAGCGGACGGTCGAGGAACGCTTTCTGTATTTTAACAACTGACTCCCCAAATGAACTCCGTCAGAGCCACCAACCGGAGACCCAGGCGAGTCTCAAGGCCGCGCCCGGTGCAGCCCGACCGGAACGAGGGGGACCAAGGTGAGAGGTACCACCGTCAGAGCATTGAATGCTGTAGTCGTGTCAGGCAGCTAGGATCTGCTATGACCCGAGCCTCTGCTGCCTGGTATGAGGGTGTTATTTAGGAAACGCCGAGGCTTTTAACTATGTGGCCCTGGCCAGGCCGCGCTTTGTTTGGCTTGAGTGACTGTGGCTACCACTAGTGTCGGGCTGGGGGGTAACAAAGTGAGTGCTTTCCCTGCTGCGTAGCAAGCTAACGTCACCTCGCTAACTAGCCAGCTACTGTCCAACTGGCCCATAATGCACACATAACGACGACCGTGGGGAACTCACTGACTTTGCCAGGCCGTGTCATCATGCACGGGCATTGGCAGTAAGCGTTCGCCACTAGCTAGCTATCAGACGCTTCGGACGAAATTAATCTGCGTTGAGTTTTTGGACTGCCATTTTTGGGGTGTGTTGCCGTAGTTAGCCACCTACCATACTCCAACTGCTAGCTAGCTAGCTTCTGTAACGGTACTAATATAACTCATAACATGTCTCCATTGCTTTGAAGAAATCAGACGCAATTTGGACAGGTTAACTACCTAGTTATTTCTTAATATGCATTCAACCAGCTAAACGTTAGCTAACAAACCGGATGACTCACACTAATCAGCTACGGTATATAATTTAACTTGCCAGCTAACTTACCAGCCAACTAAGCTAGTAGTGTTAACCAGTTGTTTGAGTAGGTTAACTCGCCGTGACGGTGTTTGTTTACACGGCGTATTTACGAGTTAGGTTTCTAACTAACAATAACCTAGTTAACTAGTCATTCAGTTTAGACTCCTGTCCTGTGCAGATCTGCTTGGCCTGCCTTTGGCCCAGTTACCGGCAGGTTTGTTCAGAGCTTATCGGAGACTGTCGCTTTGTTATCACGGTGTCAGGACAGACGCCAGTACACCCTCAGTGAAAGGAAATGGCTCAAACGGGCCCTAGACAAAGTTAACAGTCGTCAAACCCGCTGCAACGCATCTGCGGTGATCAATCACCAACCTTTGTCTGTTTGTCACCCACGCAGCCCGGCAATACTAAAGCTTGCACTGTCATATGTTATACGTTCAATCAAACACATCCATGACACCACACAATCTATAAATGGTCGCAGCGCGTTTATGCCAGCGATCAGCTGTCAGTACTCATTGATTTGTATTGTAATCGGCCCAGTACTCCCCTGACCGATGCAATACGAGAGAGATGACTTTTTGTGGGTAGATGGTGTTGTTTAAACGGCATCTGACTATATTTGTGTTAATCCGTGCTGAACGAATGTGTCATCTGTCAGTAAGTTAAACTGTGCTTAAAGAGGACATGCCCCCCTGTCTTAGTGCTGTGCTTGTGTGTCGTTGTGTGGTGTTGCTGTATGTGTGTAGACTGCTCTGACTGTGTCATCTGTGTACACTGTGCTCTGACCATGTCACCTGTGCGTCGACTGTGCTCTGACCGTGTCACCTGTGTGTAGACTGCTCTGTCCGTGTCACCTGTATGTTGAGTGTGCTCTGACCGTGTCACCTGTATGTCGACTGTGCTCTGACCGTGTCACCTGTGCTCTGACCGTGTCACCTGTGTGTCGTCTGTGCTCTGACCGTGTCACCTGCGTGTCGACTGTGCTCTGACCGTGTCACCTGCGTGTCGACTGTGCTCTGACCGTGTCACCTGCGTGTCGACTGTGCTCTGACCGTGTCACCTGCGTGTAGACTGTGCTCTGACCGTGTCACTTGTGTGTAGCAGATGAGGAGGCTCCGGCTGCAGCGGCGGAGGTGGCTGTGGAGGAGTCTGGGCCTGCAGCTGGGAACAGCCCCTACCAGCTCAGACGCAAGTCTCTACTGCCCAAGAGGACAGCCTCTAGCACAGCAGCCGCCTGCCCCAGCAAGACTGCTATGGAGGTCAGTGTGGGGGAGAGGGGGGAGCCTCTTCACCTTTCTGTGATGGTCACATCACCCTATTAGGGGAGTAGTTTTGCAGATGTACATTCTCTACATGCGGTGAATGGCCAAACTGAGAATGTCGCTAGTTTTATGAAGTTAGATAATATCGAACTTCAGGATCATAATGATCAGTGTTCTACATAACAGAACTGGAAAAAAGTAGTATGTAACATTATACACATCCAAATGTGCATACTGTCAAAAATAACACCACACTATCTGACTATGCCCCACATATCACCAACTGTAAGGGGGAAAAAAACACCATTCTTTTTCTTTCTTGTGGCCAAAAGTCAACAGGGCACAATAAAGAGGTAGGTTACTTTACGACCAGTTTAACACCCTCAGCTCTGAAATGGGTACACTTTACATCATTCAAATAACACTAGGCTACTTCAAGACATGACTGTAACTCGACATCTAAATGCACATCCCCATTAAACGGTGTGCAAACAAATGTTTCCAGTGCCCAGTGGTGCTGCAGGGATTACCATTCACACCCAAACGCTGTGGGGTTTTAATTGGCCAGTAACATTATACAGGCTTTTTGTCTTGAGGTCTGCTATTGGATTGAAGGTCCAGATCTTTTAGTGTAGCAAACTAAAAATTCTGCGAAAATTAAGACTGCAGTTTTTAAAGGGAGCATATGAAACATCAACAGAGCAAATAAATGTTATTATGAAATAGTCAGTTTCATAGTGGAAAGTAGAACACTGGTTGAGTAGGTCGGATATGGATCGTTGTGTTCAGGTGAGGGAATCACAGGGAGGAAGGTCCTCATTTAACAGGGTGTTAGTACTCAATCCAAACAAAGCTTTAGATCCATCCAGTGATCTGCAGAGTTCAGGTGTGGTGTGCATATTTAAGGGAAGCACTGACAGGGGTAACGGCTGAGTTATCCTCTATAGAGAATATTTTTGTTCACACATGGTACGGAAAACAATACAAAAGAAGCTCTCTCACCGATAACAGGCTCTCGCCCGATGCTAAGAGCCTAGTGTGACACCACTGACAAATGTACTGTCTCATAGTTGCAAAACAACAACCACCCAGGACTTTATTGAAAATTAATAGGCAGTAGTCTTATTTCGCCTTCTTTTAAAAAAGAAGACTACCTTTTATGTGCATTTGCGGAGACACTCAGAAAAACAGTTGGTGTTAGTTTCTCTTTGACATCAGAGGCCTTAGAATGGCTGAACTAGTGGCTTAGGATTTGATGTGACTGAGTATTCTGTTGCTACTAATATTGTGCCCATGTTCGGTATTTAACATCATGAAGCTATTCTGACATGTTTACATTTTTGCAATACTTTGTTCTGATCCATAGTCCTGTAGCCAAATTAGCCCATTGTCGCAGTTTTGATTAATTTATATGTCCTACACAATTGCTATCAATCTGAAAATGTGATTTGCAAGGAATAGGATCATTTATCACCAAAATGTGCCAATATAACTGCTGTAACATAAAAAACAGTTCTGTAAAATAAAATGAGTCTCAGATGGACTGATTAGGGAATTGTTCTTCAGCCAACAACCCTTCAGCTGTCTAACTCTATGCCTACCCAGGGGAGTAGTGTAATATAGCCTTCATATGCAGCCTTCATACGTCTGAAAGTTTATGTACTAACGCTGTACACTGCTAGCTGCCGTGGTCTCACCTGAGATGGTCTTTGCCTAGATAATGATAGAGGGGGACTAGAAAACAAAACATTTAGGCTAATAGGTTTCCTACTGTAAATTAAGTTTAAAAGCACTTGCTAGTATAGCTGGCTACTGTGTTGAATAGCTAGATGCAAATCTCTTGATTTCAGAAACTGTGCAGTGCTGTTGGATATGGAAGGGAAATCCACGATTCCCCTACTTGACAGGCAGTGGGACACTTCCTTATTTACATTCATTGTTTTTTGCGAGGTTTTTATTGCCAGGAGGAATCAGAGGGAGACAGGCGGAATAGTCTTCCCTTTAATCAGAGGTGGCGTCTATTGAACCCTGGTGCCCTGCAGAAAGATGTTCATTGACCTGGGAGTGTTACCACTCCACCACGGCCCCACACATGCTGTGGGTTATTTCATTAAATCAATCGCTTACAGTAAGTAGTTTAAAAAGGGGTTGTCTACCTTTGGCTGGCTGTCATGTTCCAGTAGGCCTAGACCAATAAATCGGTGACATTTATTTTATAAAATGATTTAATTATTTATTTTATTTTATAAAATTATTTGAGTGCATTTTGGGTCACATCAATGTTTTTGCATGTTCAGATGACGAGCAGGTCAATAAATTCAGGTGGACTGTGTCTAGAATCTTTAATCAGAGTACAAATTAGCTGCATAACCAGGTGGACAAGGACAGGGACGACCAGGTGGGCTGTGGGCAGTGTCAGCACGAATCATCTGGCAGCAACATGATCTACAGCACGACCAGGAGGACTTTGGACAAGGACAGCTACGGGTCATTCAGACCAGGAAGTCCTGAGAGGAGGTCCAAGTGTTCGTGTTCTCTTAAGGTCTAACAGGCACCAGGAGAGTTAGAGAGAGCATTCCTTGGATTCATAAGGATACCTGAGCATAGTTTTCAGAATTACCCTTGGCCCCCGTCACATAAACGAATGCAACGCAAACTATTGGGACTTAAGACAGGACAGACTGACCCCAGTCCCTCGGCACAATAATATAGCAGTGTAAAACTGCTCTGTTATGCATATTACGTTGAAATGCATATTACAATGTGCATTTCGGTGTTAGGTTCAGGAGAGGCAGTGAGAGAGAGACAGTGTTCATGCATTAGCCTTCCCGTCGTTGGGGGACTAGCGGCGTGTGCCTCCTGCTGATGTGTCTTGTTTCCGACACAGGGAGCGTCGACCTCGACAACAGAACCCTTCAGCCACCGAGCCAAACGGGCCAGGGTCTCCGGGAAGAGCCACGACCTGCCCGGTAAGAGTCTATGTGTTGGTGGAAGAGGCTCTTTCTAAGTCTGTGTGTGTATTATGTATTAATACTAATGCGTGTGCGCGCGCACATGTGCGCAGCGGCCCCCGCGGAGCAGTACCTGCAGCAGAAGCTTCCGGATGAGGTAGTTCTGAAGATCTTCTCGTATCTCCTGGAGCAGGACCTGTGTCAGACAGCCTGTGTCTGCAAACGCTTCAGCCAGCTGGCCAACGACCCTATTCTCTGGTACCCACACTCTAGTCCACCGACAGCCTGTTGTAAAGAAACCTTGTCTTTATCATCACACTTAACGTAATATAGAGCTCATGATCATGTAACGTGCACATCTGTCATGCGAAACATTCTTCACTATGACCTGTTACGGGTCAACGTGGGGGGCGGCCCTCTGTGCCGGGTGTTGACGCTTTCCCTTTCCGCGCGCACGTGTGTCCAGGAAGCGTCTATACATGGAGGTGTTTGAGTACACACGTCCCATGATGCACCCTGAGCCAGGCAGGTTCTACCAGGTCAGCCCGGAGGAACACGACCATCCCAACCCCTGGAAGGACAGCTTCCAACAACTGGTGGGTTGTGCGTGTGCGTGCGTGCGTGCGGGCGGGCGGGCGGGTGTGGTGTGGTGTGCGTGCGTTTCTGTGAGCGAGTTCACTTCTTTCATGTTATTTTAACATTGTATTGACGTTGTGTTGCAGTATAAAGGAGCCCATGTAAAGCCTGGCTTTGCTGAACATTTTTACAGCAACCCTGGGAGGTACAAAGGCAGGGAGAATATGCTGGTAAATTGTTCACACATACAAATTTACACATTTTCAATAGGGCTGTCAACCAGCTCGAATTAGCTTGAGTCTACATGAGTGTGTGTCTGTGTCTCCAGTACTATGACACAATAGAGGACGCATTGGGAGGGGTTCAGGAAGCTCATTTTGACGGCCTGATCTTCGTCCACTCTGGGATCTACACTGACGAGTGGATTTACATAGAGTCCCCCATCACCATGATAGGAGCAGGTATTGTGACTGGGTGTCTGGGTGACTGGGTGTCTGGGAGTGTATGTCACTATATAATGGTGAAATGGGCCTGCCTTTTCATTGTTGTAGCTCCTGGTAAGGTGTCGGATAAGGTGGTGATTGAAAACACCAGAGACTCAACATTTGTCTTCATGGAGGGATCAGAGGACGCTTATGTGGGATATATGACCATAAGGGTAAACTGAACACACACACACGCACCCCCTGTCATACATTGACCCCATCACACACACACCCTGTCAATACAACACACTCAGACCCTGTCATATGTAGACTCGGGCAAACACACACGCTCCGTCAATCAACACACACCCCTTCACACACTTCATGTGTAACCTGCTTTTCTCTGTAGTTTAACCCGGAAGATAAATCAGCTCAGCACCACAACGCCCACCACTGTCTGGAGATCACAGTCAACTGTTCTCCCAACATAGACCACTGTATCATCAGATCTACCTGCACAGGTAACAGCACTGGGCCTGCCTTGTCTCCCCGGTGAAGCATGACGAGTGATGTCATTTCTGACTCCAGTGAGGCATGTTGGGTAATGCAGTGTGTCCCTTCTCCAGTGGGCTCGGCTGTGTGTGTGAGCGGCCAGGGGGCGTGCCCTACTATCAAACACTGCAACATCAGCGACTGTGAGAATGTTGGACTTTACATCACTGACCACGCACAGGTAAACACACACACATCAGTGACCATTCAGACAGACTCCACTAACCATCTGAGGACAATGACGTGATAATCAAATACAGGGTATTATTGAGGACAATGATGTGAAAAATGGTGATGGTGTATTTGGGGAAAATTGTCTTAATGTATTACAGGGTATCTATGAGGATAATGAGATCAGTAATAATGCGCTGGCGGGGATCTGGGTAAAAAACCATGGCAACCCCATCATCAGACGAAACCACATCCACCACGGCCGAGACGTAGGAGTCTTCACCTTCGACCACGGCATGGTAACTCACTCTGACCGTTAACCTCTAACCTCGCACTCTTCAGCAGACAGCTCTTTACCGTTTGTCTGGCCATGACATTGATGACAGCATCTCCTCCCTCCCGCAGGGTTATTTTGAGAGCTGTAACATCCACAGGAACCGTATAGCAGGCTTTGAGGTCAAGGCGTATGCTAACCCTACAGTGGTTCGCTGTGAGATCCATCATGGACAGACAGGGGGCATCTATGTACATGAAAAAGGACGAGGACAGTTTATAGAAAACAAGATCTATGCCAACAACTTTGCTGGAGTCTGGATCACCTCCAACAGCGACCCTACAATACGGTACGCACACTGTGATCCTACGATACGGTACGCACACTGTGACCATAGGCGGAAATCCCAGGGGGGACATGACACCCTCATCCTGGGGAAAACTATGATTTGTCCTCCCCAATATATAAATGTAAACATAACTATGTAATTTCAATAATAGTGATGAGATGCAATGAAAGCATTTGTACTGATTATAGACACTTAATAGTGCGTTTAAGTAAAAACAAAAAAAGTGACACCTCCGCCCTTTGCCTCACGGTGGTTTGATCCACTGCCCCCCTCAGCAGTGGCACGTTGTGCAGGTACGGTGCATGTGTGGGAATCTGTCTGACTTTCAGTAAGTAGTTCAAACAAAGGATATGTTAGACATTTATTCTTCTACCACTCAATACAATAAAAAACATTTCTAACCGTCACCAGGCTTCATTTTCTCTGCATTGAATTACAGGTCACTCTTTATGTTAGCAAGCGGTTAGCTGATATTTGCTAGCAAGCTACAGTAATGCCAACCAGCTTTTGCAGCAGTTTGAATTTGAGTCAATGAGAGAAGCTTGCGGTGCAGTGTATGTAGTGTTCCTTAGCTGGCAAGGTGACTGTTCGTGTCTACCGTCTGAAAGGCACTCAATGCACTTAAGCTAACGTGAACCTAATCCGGTAAATTTGTTTTATGTTGGTAGGGTTCACACACAATAGCTGAATTTGCAGAGGTACAGTAGCAAGCAAACCGATGGTGCAAACTAAAACAGTATTACAGCACTACTTTTGGTGTCCCCCTCAAAAATTGCTCTTATGTAATTGTCCCCTCCAAACTTGATATCAGATTTTCGCCCCTGACTGTGACCCTTATAATACGGTACGCACACTGTTGACCCTACGATACGGTACGCACACTGTGACCCTACGATACGGTACGCACACTGTTGACCCTACGATACGGTACGCACACAGTGACCCTACGATACGGTACGCACACTGTGACCCTACGATACGGTACGTACACTGTGACCCTACGATACGGTACGCACACTGTTGACCCTACGATACGGTACGCACACTGTTGACCCTACGATACGGTACGCACACTGTTGACCCTACGATACGGTACACACACTGATCCTACCATACGGTACGCACACTGACTGTGACCCTACCATACGGTACGCACACTGACTGTGACCCTACCATACGGTACGCACACTGACTGTGACCCTACCATACGGTACGCACACTGACTGTGACCCTATGATGCGATACGGTACTCACATCACCTCTCTTAGTATTAAGAGCTACTTGTTAATGTTCCGTTCTGCGCGTCTTCAGGGGCAATGCCATCTTCAACGGGAACCAGGGGGGTGTGTATATATTCGGCGATGGCCGTGGCCTGATCGAGGGGAATGACATCCATGGCAATGCTCTGGCAGGAATCCAGATCAGAACCAATAGCTGCCCAATTGTACGCCACAACAAGATTCACGACGGACAGCATGGCGGAATCTACGTGGTAAACACAAGTCATGTTGAGATTTGAGTCCTGTGGATTCTCAAGCTTCTCGGGAGATGTTGACAAAATAGTGTGTGTGTGTTTGTAGCATGAGAAGGGCCAGGGTGTGATCGAGGAGAACGAGGTGTACAGCAACACGCTGGCAGGTGTCTGGGTGACCACTGGCAGCACACCGGTCCTCCGAAGGAACCGCATCCACAGCGGCAAGCAGGTAACTCAGTCTGGCACCGTTAACTGTGGTACTACAGAGCCTTCGGAAAGTATTCAGACCACATCATTTTCTCCACATTTTGTTGTTACGCTGAATTTATAATTCATTAAATGTATTTGTTTTTGCCATCAACCTATACCACAGCTGCCAAACCCAGTTCCTGGAGATCTACTGTCCTGTAGGTTTTCTCGTCAACCTGATTTGTGACTTACCTGATTTAGCTTTTCATCTAGGTAATTATTAAAATCAAGTGTGCTAAATTAGAGTTGGAGAAAACCTACAGGACAGTAGATCTCCAGGAACAGGTTTGAGCAGCTCTGGTCTATACAATACCCCATGTGCATTTTATTGGGGAAAAAAACATTTAAATATCTCATGTAAGTAAGTATTCAGACCCTTTGCCATGACACTGCAAATTAAGCTCAGATGCATCTTGTCCTCTGATCATCCCTGAGGGTCCTCTAGAACTTTGAGTCCACATGTGACATTCAGTTGGCTTGGATATAAGTTAGAAGAGCATACACCTGTCTGTGGAAGGTCCCACACTTCACAGTGCAAGTCAGAGCAAAAACCAAGTCATGAAGAAACTCCATAGACCTCCAAGATTGTGTTGAGGCATGGATCTGGGGAAGGTTAAAAAATAAATTGCTAAAGCTTTGAAAGTTGCCAGGAGTAAAGTGGGTTCCATAATTTGTGAAATGGAAGAATTTTGAAACCACCAAGACTTCCTAGAACTGTCCATCTGGCCAAACTAACCAGAAAAGAAGGTCCTCAGACTGGGGCGATGATTCATTTGACAGCATGACAACGATTTAAGGCACACAGCCAAGACCTGAAAATAGCAGTTCACCAATCTGACAGAGCTTGACGGGATCTACAAGGATGAATGGGAGAAACTTCCCAAATCCTGGTGATTAAAGCTGGTCGAGGCATACCCAAGAAATCTTCAATATGTGATTGCTGCCAAAGGAGCATCTACAAACTAATAAAGGGTCTATATACTTAAGATTTATTTTTTTAATATATCCTGGCAAAACATCTTTAACATCTTTTTAACGTCGATATATTGAGTATTGTGTGCAAGTTATTGGCATTTTTTAAAATTTTTTAATCAATTATTAATGTAGTCTTTAACACAACAGTTTGGAAAACGTGTTTGTGTTTAAATCATTAATTAATTGTTCTCCTCCCTTTGTCAGGTGGGGGTGTATTTTTATGACAACGGTCATGGGGTCTTGGAAGACAATGACATCTACAATCACATGTACTCGGGTGTTCAGATACGGTAGGTCCTGCCTCCTCACACGCCCCTCAGCGGTTACAGTAATGCCGCTTTAAAGTTAGAACATGGCCTCACTGACTCTGTTTGGCTGTAGGACGGGCAGCAACCCCAAGATCAGACGCAACAAGATCTGGGGGGGACAGAACGGAGGCATTCTGGTCTACAACTCGGGTCTGGGTTTCATTGAGGACAATGAGATCTTCGACAATGCCATGGCAGGTGTGTGGATTAAGACCGACAGCAACCCCACGCTGCGTCGCAACAAGATCCACGACGGAAGAGATGGAGGCATCTGTATCTTCAACGGTGGGAGAGGTCTTCTGGAGGAGAACGACATCTTCAGGAACGCCCAGGCAGGAGTCCTGATCAGCACCAACAGCCACCCAGTGCTCCGCAAGAACCGGATCTTTGACGGCTTTGCTGCAGGTCATTTGCCCGTGCATTCACGTTCACGATAACCTACAGAAACATACAATACTGGTTGGTAAGTAGTGTCACCAGTCCTCATCCAACACCAATGTTGTAAATGTCCTTTACTGTCTTAGGGATTGAGATAACCAACCACGCCACAGCCACTCTAGAGGGAAACCAGATCTTCAACAACCGTTTCGGAGGCCTGTTTCTTGCCTCGGGTGTCAACGTCACCATGAAAGGTACTAACCGATTAGGGTAGTCTAGTGCTAGAAACGTTGGGTAGTTCATCACTAATAGAATGGTAGTCATTTCTGAGGGAGACACTTTTCTGGGGAGAAAAAAAAAACTCACTTGGCGAGCATTCGGCTATCCATTGAACAAGGGGAATTGGAACAAATGACAGACAATTCATATGTAATTTGTGTGATAGTGTTAACATGGACCATGAAACTATTTCATTCTCTTTTGTTGGACACATTGGGTACCTAAATATACAAATGATTTGATGAACCTCCTGAATCTTGCCTTAATGGTGTCATCTCAGTGAGCGTTATAGCACAAACAATTCAGATCAGGAAATGTAACATTTCAGCCAGAGGAAGTATATGCTTTTTGAAGGAAGTATATGCTTTAATTAATTAATTTCCCCCAGTCATTCTACACAGATTCATCACTCGCCCTTGTAACGAGCCCTGCACATCTTGTGTGCATCGTAGATGGAAACAGAAGACACGTATGTGTTCCTGAGAGTCTTGGCTTTCAGGAATGGGGTCATATTCTAATATCTTTGACTGTTCAAAAGCTGGGGTCCAGTTCAAATGAATATTACCGCTCCATTTGTCCCAGCCACTTCCAGTGGATGTCAAAAGAACTCCCACAATCAGTTTTAGGAACGAATTAAACAGCGCATTCAGCTTACTACGTTGAACAGCTTGCATAGCACATTCGTTCAGATTATTGCCTCGCCAATTAAGTTGCAGACAGATGCACAATGACAGTGGCTGGCTTATAATGTAAATGGGTCTCTGCAGTCTGGATATTTATGTTTGGTCAAAGCCCATTCAGTGGAGAGACTCATCCTGCTTCCTCCTCTCTTCTAGATAACAAAATAATGAACAACCAGGATGCCATAGAGAAGGCTGTGAGCAGAGGACAGTGTCTCTACAAGATCTCCAGCTACACCTCCTACCCCATGCATGACTTCTATAGGTAGGTACCCCCCAGCATTACATTCCGTGAGTTACACCACAGTTACATGACACTGTCTGTTAACGCCGTGTGTCCAGGTGTCACACTTGCAATACGACGGACAGGAACGCCATCTGTGTGAACTGCATCAAGAAGTGTCACCAAGGACACGACGTTGAGTTTATACGACATGACAGGTAAGTAGACCCTCACCATGTACTGGGCTGGCTAGATATTTCAACGTAGGGCCTCTTCCATTACTGCGTCTCTGCTGCCTTGTTCTTTCTCCGGAGAACATATATTCCTTGCTTAGACTTGTTTCGTGTGTTGTGTTAATCCTCTTCTCTGTTTAGGTTTTTCTGTGACTGTGGAGCGGGAACGCTGTCCAACCCCTGTACCCTGGCAGGAGAACCAACACACGACACAGACACTCTGTACGACTCCGCCCCGCCCATAGAGTCCAACACTCTGCAGCACAACTGAAACCCCGCCCCCTTATAATCTACACACACACTACACATTCACAACACAGACTACACTCATGTACATTACACACACACACACTCACTCACTCAGAACTGCGGCCAGAGAGACTGTGTTCTCATCAGCGACAGCACAGAGCAACTCTTGAGGCTCAGAATGGGTCTGTTGCATTGGGAGTCTCGTCCTGTGAGCTAAGGAGCTGGTCTGTATTTGACTGGTCTTTTTTTTTGGTTCAGTCTGCAATCGCCTGGTCTACATAATGAGAAAGTGACTCTGACTGAACGGCCGCATGAGATTCTCACTGCTGCATCTCTGGACACCAAATGGACAGTTAAAGGATGGAGGGACTGGAGGAGCGTGTGTGGGAAGAGTCAGGCTTCTGATGATAACGTCAGGGTTTCCTATGAGAGACTTGCTGTGCATATGGCCCTGCACCTCTCTGAGGCTCTCCTTGGTCCTGGGAATCTGACTTCTTCCTCAGATAGGGAAAGATATGTAGCCCCGCCCACTGAGAAAGAAACTTCCTGTTCCAAGACGTTGCCGTCCTTGTGGCAACTGTTACTAGGCAGCAGATTGCTGATATATACATACATTCAGCTAAAAGAAAAGAGACTTTGTGATCGAGCACTTCAGCTTTTATATGTTATTCTGATCAACAGATATTATTTTAATGCTTTCTCATGTAGTTTTGTATTTTCAAGCAAAAATCTTACTGTATTTGAATGTCTTTTTATTCTATATTATAATTATTAATTTTTGTTGTTAGCCCAGGTTTGCTGCAGTAGCTCGTCCCAGTGGGTCAGTTCTTTCTGTGAAAGAGAATCGAGTTTAACACTACAGACCCTCTCCAGGCTACTAGATATATGTGGTAACAGATTGTGTGCGCGTGCGTGCGTGTCTGCATCTGTATGCGTGAATGGCTGTTGTTTAGGGGCATGTGAATGGTTGTGTTAATATGTACTCAGTGTTTCTGGAGGGGGTCAGATACAAGGCATCAGGCCTTCTTCAGCCTGGGACAGATGAGTGATTCTGCAGCCTCCCTCTCCTCTCCCTGTTTATTGTGGTGACTGTGGCTCTTCATGCAGCCTGGATCATATGCATGGTGTACCATAACATCTAGACTTAATATATTGTGAAGTATTAAACAACCATTATGTAGATGCTAGTATGAATTAAAAAAGGTTTAATTTCCTAGAAAGAAAAAAAAGAATGAGAAACTGGTCATTTGTAAGAAAATAAAACTTTATTAGATCAGTGGTGTGTGTCTAACTGAAGTTTGATTTTTTTACCCATGAATTGGTGAATGTCACAGTTTAAGGATGGGATTTCGGGGCCCATGTAGCTATCCCCAACTGTCAAGAAGTAACTTAACCGCTAGTCTATTTGTTATGCATCATTTATTTTTGTTAAAGAAAAAGGCTTTACCTTTTACTCCACAAAACAGCGCATGACAAATTTTTAGGCTTATAGAAAAAAGAAATCTACCTCAACAGAATTGGGTCCCGTCAGCCTGAAAGTCGACTTCTAAACAACGAGAGGAGTGTTGTTACATGAATAAAATGGTTTGATCATGAAAGAAACATACGGGAAAAAATGGCTAACAAATTAAACGTGTCTGCATGATTTACAACTTCTACTCAAATATATAGTAGATATTTCATGAAACTAGATGTCATTTTAAAATGTTGATTACTCAGCGGAGATGGCAGATGTGTTAAGAGGGAGGGGGTTTATGAATACAAGAATTGTTACTGTCAATAAAATACAAAACCAAACAAAGAATTTGTGAACAGTTTAAGTTGAAACCAGGTTAAACATTCTATAAAACTAGAAAGACGTGGAGGAACACAAATGAATCGACCAAGTGCTGATTACAACAACTGCCATTGGGGACATCCTACTAAGATGTGTACCAACCACAAGCCAGGTGTTAGGTTGAGAGGATCGGGGTGGAGCTTGCCAGGAGCTCTGTGATGTAAGCATTGTTATGGGCAAGAAGTTCCTCCTTCATGGCTTTAAGCTTCTCCTTCACCTCCTGGTCAGTCATGGTGGCAGCTGGCAGAGATTTGACCTTCTCTAGAAATGACTGGATCAATGCCTCTCCCTCCTGGAGAGACCAAGGGAAAGTACACACCCAGTCAATGACCTTGAGGTACGCATGGTGTGGCCTCAGTTCTCAGACTCAGCAAATACTGGCCAGGAGGAACAAAGTTCAACATTTCAGACAGGAGAGTCAAAACAGGTGTGTGTGTGTACTCATCGGTTCTTCACCTGTCTGTCGCTGCGTCTTTTCTTGGCCTCTGGCCCCTCCTCCTCGCTAGGCTCCTCGTCCTGAAACTCCTCCAGTTCTGCTGCCTTCTGCTTCGCCATGGCAACCACAGCTGGTGGGAAACACGCCAACTCCGCCACATGGATCCCAAAACTCTGGTCACACACACCTACACACACACACACAGTCAACCACTGCTCCATACACTGGAAAGTATAGTGGTGTGTGTGTGTGTGTACCTGGTTTGACCCTGTAGAGCATGGTGAGTGTGTGTTGAGTAGTCAGAGCGGTGACATGCAGGTTGTGGACAGCGGGGTGGTGGGTGGCCAACGCGGTAAGCTCGTGGAAGTGAGTGGCAAAGAGACAGAAGCAGCCGATCTTCGTGGCGATGTGTTCACTGATGGCCCAGGCCAGACCAAAACCATCGTACGTAGATGTTCCTCGACCCAACTCGTCAATTATTATTAGAGAGTTCTTTGTGGCGGAACTAGAGAGAGAACAAAGTTAACCAATGTGTCAGTGGACATGTTCCTTAACAACGTTAGACAAAACACTAGCGTAACTATCGGGGTGGCGGGCTGCACCAGGGCCCGTGGTGGGTGGTGGGGGGCATGCTTGGCCTGTATAATGATATTTTTATTTTATATTGTGTTTGTCTATGTGGATATCACAGTCAGACGTCGGTTGTGAGGTGAATCTATGCCAGGAGGGGGTCCTGTAAGGACAGCTTGCACCCCAGCCCGGCGTCACCACACTACGCCAGTGAGACAAAGCATTTCAGTGTGGAATAATGTAGAGCATACACAGTACTATTTAGGATTTCACTAAAATGTGTGCATGTTTGTACAGACATTACTAAAGGTATTTAAATGGGGACAGAGTTGGGGAAGGGGAGGTGGCGATGCAGGAAGTTAACTGATTGGGCCGTTAGTGCCTGGAAAGATTTAGGAAGTGGATTTACTTAGGCTTCCTTCGACATCTTTGGAAGCACTTGCATCTAATAGGCTTTGTTTAAAAAAATGGAAAATCTTAATAGTTTCCCAATAAGGCCATCAATAATGCTGGTGGCTAAGCATTATTGATGGATAATAGCTTTTTCACCTTTCCCACATTAACTTGCAAAAAATAAAAAACAGCTGAAAAAAACAGCTTTAACAAACAATGGAGATTTATGTTAAATGCCTTTAACCAGTCATGATACTCCAGTGGTCTTTTTCCACTGGGTTTTGTCATTTATCTTGGTTTGGTAATATACCGTTTTGTATGACCTCTTCTAAAATGACTTTAGCTCTATGTGAGAGCGCATGTTCTCACCGGAGAATAGCTGCAGTCTCCAGCATCTCAGACATGAATGTGGACACACCCTTGATCTGGCTATCACCTGCCCCCACGCGGCACTGAACGCTGTCAATCATGCTGAGCTCAGCCTTCTCACAGGGTACAAAGCAGCCAATCTGAGCCATCAGAGAGATAACGCCCACCTGCCGGATAAAGGTTGACTTTCCACCCATATTAGGACCTGAAAAGGGGGAGGGTAAATGAGTCAGCCAGGCCAAGGGGTCTTGTTACTAGAACACAGTGCAGCATCTACCTGTAATGATGTAGAAGCTCCGTTCCCCCTGTATGAGGGATATATCATTGGGTATAAAGGCTGTGTCTGCATCTGACTCAAGGCAGGGGTGCCGGGCCTGTTGGAGCTCCAGGCGTCTGCAGTCTGTATCCAGAAGTTGTGGCCTGACATACGGGATGGGGGCGGAGACCGAAGCCACAGAGAAGCTGACCACAGCATCCAGCTGGGCAATTATATCACTCAGCGACTGCAGGGGGTCCACATAGCCTGGGGAGGCAGGAGCACAAAGTCAGGGGGTTCAGTTCCAACATTCCCCTCTCATTCTACGTCAGGCCTGACAGGAAGTGGCAGAGGTCATGTGTGCTCTCACCAGAGGCGATGCTGATGATCTCCTTCACTATGGCGTTTTGTGCCTCCTCATACTCCCCTCTGCTCCTGGTGTAGTCCTCATTCAGAGAGCTCAGCTTACTACACACACACACACACGAAGTTAGTGCACTGCAGGCCCAAGAACATGTGTGTGTGTTGCCAGACAAACCTGTTGGTGAAGCGCACTCCATTCTTCTGTACATCCAGTGTTGTGAACTTCTTGTTGTTCCTCAGACTCTTCTCCTCTTTACAGGTCACTCTCAGGTAATAGCCCAACACACTGTTACACTCCAACTTCACCGTCTTACCAGCATCCAGACCTAAACACACGTAAGGAAATGGATTGTTTATACAAAGAGTCTATTTAATGTTTCTCATGTCTGTGTGAGTGTGTGTTTGTGTGTACCCAGTTCTCGTGCTGCACTATTCAGTACACTGTCCATGCTGCTCTCCATTGAGTCCATCTTCTCCCTCAGCTCAGAGAGCACCGGATCAAACGATGCCTTCACCAGGAACTCATGGTGCTCCACCTACACACACACACCACACACACCACACACACCACACACACCACACACACCACACACACCACACACACCACACACACCACACACACACACAGTCTAGTGTATTCTACATTACACAAACCCAACAATGCATGCAAGCACACCCTACCTGGTTCATATCGAGCGTAGTTTCAATCATTTCCTGGTACTTGTTAAAGTCAGTCTGCAGGTCTCTGAGAGGGGAGATGAACACAGCCTCCAGGAGCATCTGGTGGCTTCCTACAACACAGGACAGGACAGTGCTGGGGAGTTAAGACCGTCTGTCCGCTCTAACGTTTGCCAGATGGCCCAGGGCAAGTAAACCAAACTATCAAGCCAGTGAAATATGCTTTGTGACCGTACAGACAGGAAAAGTAAAATGCTTGGTTGTAGAAAAGGGATAAGCTAGACAATGTAAATTCATCAGAATCATCAAGACTATTGGCTTACTCAGTAAGTTTATAGTTTCAGGTACCCAGACCAATTTCTGAAGCTGTAGCTAATCACAAGGAAATAACAGCATTCAAACAAGTCTGCATTTAGACATTGACACGACATTGTTCAGCATAAATGCAAGCCTTGACATTTGTAAATGGCTGAGACAACAATAGACAGACTAACACCTTTCTACTATTAACAGGCGCACTCCGGTCACATGATCATCCACCTGAAATCTCCTTCCACCTAAAAACTCCCACCATGTAAACCAATCCTTCCTTTAGAAGAATGACAACCCACTTGATCACATTGAAACAGAAAGCAGTCCACCCCCACTCAAAACAACCACTTGAATGTCATTTTGACTGGGATTGGGATTTGTGGCGACACGTGTAAGAACACTTTAAAAGAACAGTGTGCTTTTGATGGAGCTTGGCCATTTCAATGGGATGAGCCGTGACCAAACTGCACCCTTATATCTTCCCAGACATTTACAGCGACCCTAAATGTGATTTCTGTCATTATCACTTCTGTGGATGCCGTACACGTTACGCAGCCACACATTATGAATACCTGGTGTATTTATCAAATGTCTGCTTAAACTAAGTCCTCCTAACAGACCCTATTGTGTATTTAACCATGGGGTTCATTTTTTTGGTTCGGTTTGTTTTTTTCCCCTGGTGTTTTTACCTTGATGTTTTTCCAGAGCCAATAAAAGTGCAGGGATCTGGCCCACGGCCTGGTAACCACGGTAACAGTCCTGCAGCGTTGCAGAGCGCCGGTGGAACTTCTTAGACAAACGTTGGAGATCTGGGAACCGCCGCAACAGATCGTCCTGAAGGGTCTGTCGGACCTCACTGTCATTCACCAGACACTCCACTAGGTTCAGCCTACACACACACAAGAAGTTTAGTGGCTGCATCACAAGGAGAGCCCAGAAGATGGCAGCAAAGGAGGGCAAATGGAAATTTTCCATTGACAATACTCAAAGCTAGATTTCCAACTGGCTTATACTTCTGGTAACGCCTCGCAAAGGCTCCACAGACCAGACGTGTATTGAATTCACTGGGAAGTGAAAAAATTTTTTAAACGTAAAAGGTACAACTAACATTCGAGTCAATGTCTTATGTAGCTTTACATGTTATTACTACCTTATTGTAAAAGTGACATGTTTTCAGTCTAAAATACCTGACATAAGGAATGCTTTTGATTTGATGGGCTGGACGTGCATAGTTTGACATGAAACAACCTTTAGACCAGATTGCTTAGCTACCTAATGTCCATGCAGAAACAGTTTCTGGAGACCTTTGTGGATTCACATAAGAGTACAGAGATTAGGTAGATGGAAAGGTAACAAGGAGAAGAGTTTGGACTCACCTCTCCTCGATCCTGTTTTTGTCCATGAGTGGCTGTTTGAGCCACTGGTTAACCAATCGATGGCCCTGAGGGGTACGGCACTTATTCAGCAGCCCAGCCAATGAGTGTGCTCCGCTGGTGTCATTAAGGGTACCCTGAGGAGAATGAGCCAATTAAATCATACTAGATACTATGTAGTAACCCAAGTTCTTCTGATAGAGAAAAAGTATTGATAGGTATATATTGTGATAGCATTTCACAATATATTGTGCCACTTAGACAATATCACAATATTGTATTTGTACAAGATTGCTGGGTTCACACGTAAACTTAAAAATGCAATCCGGGAATTTTGCGATTAACATACTTTTTAAACCTCTCATTTTGGGCTGAATGTCTAATACTGTATGTTGTTTATATGTGCATCTATAAGCGGAATCACTATCACACCTCAGTCAGCCAAGAAAGTGAGTGGGGCACAAACTGGATCATATGTGACATGGTACACAATGTGTCAACACTTTTACAAGCAGTGGCAAAAGTTCACTGCTCTATCACATGTGAGTTGCAACCTTACCCCACACAGGAAGTGATGAAGCAGCTACAAATCTCCCGTATGGACTACTGTAACTCACTGTTGGTGGGGCTCCCTGCTGTTGCCACCAAACTCATGCAATTCATCCAGAAAGCTGCAGCGTGCCTGGTGATCAACCTTCCCAAATTCTCCCATGACCCTCTCCTCCACTGGCTTCCAAAGTTTGCAACCCTAAAACCCAGCCCTAGTAAGTACGGACACGCCGTTGACGTTACAGGTTTAACAAACAAACCTGGAAGAGGTTGAGGGCCTGTACAGCCGCGTTGTCCAGCCTCATATACTGGCTGAGGTCCAGTGTCGTCAGGCTGAAAGAGCTGAAGTTTGATTGGTCAGACAGCAAATCCAAATAACGAACCACAGCTGCCAGACACGACATGGCTACCTGAAACACACACAAACAATACACATCATGTATTAGTGAAGTGTGGGTGTTAGGCAACAATGGTCAGATTATCTGTGCAGAACAGTTTTATAAGGAGCTCTACCAATGGTAATACATGCTGGCGTAACAAGCTACTGAGGCACACACTGACCGCCACTGGCCTCAGAACTAGTAGGTGTGTAAGAAGACCTGGCCAATGAGTTGTGTTATTACCTGTTTGTCTAGTTCGGGCAGAAGGTTGCAGGCATTGGCCTCTCCTCTCCTGGTTCGGAGCAGTCGGTTGAGGTCCTGGGTCACGTCTTTACTACTGAACTCTGACCTCTTCCTGTCCGACAGCAACACACCTCCACGCTGTACCACCTGCACAGACAGCAAATATTCACCCCATTTAACACACCCTCACTCACCCCGCCCCCATTTAACACACCCTCACTGAATCCACCATTTAACACACTCAGTCGTTACATCATACATCCTCTTCACACAATCTCATTCCACTACTGGTTGGACAAATCCATACTCTGTACCGCGTGGAAGAGCGCCCATCTCTCAGAGATCGCATTCATTTCTGGAGATCGCAAAATACGACCTCAGCATTCAACAGATGAGAATTATATTGTTTCAGAACCGAATGAAAATTTCATTAGGTTTACTTCTTCCCCAAATCGTTTCAGTAGCAAGTCAAACTAGCCTGGGAAAGAAGCGGGGCTGCTAACTTTTGGTTATGTTGACGGACTATAGCCTGCGCTGTCAAAGTATCCAGCATCCGTTTTGCAATAGAGACTTCAACCGCTAGGAGCCCTTTCAATTCCACTCCATAGTGGGCAGTCTTCAGAGAAACATCCGCCGCAACATTACAGAGAGCAAACATGAAACGTGAACGAGGCATCACACACTCACTCACACTCTCTCCCTCTCTCCATCACACTCAGCTGACACTCAGTGCCCTCTCTCTCACCTGTCGTATGTTATCAGTGTTGTCTCCCTGTGGTAGCAGACATTCTTTAGGGCCCAGCTGTACCAGCAGAGCCTCCAGGTTACAGAAAGTCTCTCCGTCAGGAAACTCACACACTCCCATTTTCCTCAGCGAAGCATCCACGTAGCCCACACCAAGCACGCGCTGTCCGTCAGACCCAACAGCCAATCGTACAGCCACAACCCCCGCTGATTGAGCCAATTTTCCCTCTGCCCCACCAAAAAGAACCTCCTCAAACTGGGTCAGATTACCCGGAGACGCCTGCAACGAAAACCATATTAAATGAGGAAGATAGGAACGTGAGAACTGTTAGAACATACATTTCATCTTGAGTGACTGTACCTTGTACTCCAGTTGCCAGCTGTGATCTTTTGTCTTGCTGTGGTTCCTATAGACTTCCACTCTGTACTGTTTCACTAGCAGCAGGTCTCTGACCAGGGCTTCAAAGTTGGCCTTGCTGAGAACCACACTTTCCAGCTTACGGCTTCCTACACACAGAACATAAATAAAACTAAGGCAATTTGCCAACTTTATGAGCTAAGTAAATAAACCTAATTATGTAGGTATTCTTAGCACCATAGATAATACAATAGTAGATGGGCTGATGTCATTCAGCCCCCATAAATCAGAATGGGGCAATTTGACAGCCATCTTACCTGGGACCTGTTCTAAACAATCTACAATACAAACACATATTAGAAATGGCATTTCAGTTCTTATAACAGTTACATTTCCTTAATAATGTATAAATAGCCACTGTCATGCATAGCATAATACATAAAATTACTGTACTTTTCAGAATATTAACAAACAAATCCATTTTAAATTGTTTCAATCATTTAGTAATTAATTAATTTAAGAGTACAAAATGGCAATGGCCTAATGTAGGAAGATACAGGAGAGTATTTTAAATACAGTGCAAACGTATATTTCTTTATTTCCAAAGATAATTAACTGTGATTTGAAATGATAGTACATGTATGTATTATATATACACATAAATATTATAATTTCATTGAAGAAATTATTTTAGTAACAGTGCGTTAAACGGAGCAAGCTCACTTAATTTGGTATGCTAACAGTAGCATAGCAATCAGAACAGAAATAGGAGTAACAAGGCTACTTTTTTGTTGACAAAGGCTACCCAATATCGACATCTGCTGATTATATACAGTAATTACGTTTTTCGACGAAAACGCGTTATTTCACATACATTGTGTGCAACATTCATTCATACTTTATGAATTAATGTTCAAGCAAGCTGACACCGTTCATTTAAAAAACAAACGGGTTTCTGATACTGTAAAGTTACGAAACTCAACAGCTACCGTTAAACTGGATTAGCTTTCTTGTTCATTGATTAAAAACATGTAAAGTATGTTATTATACATTCTGCAGTATTACTGACGCTTGAACAATGTTTCCCACCTCCTTTGCATCGTTCATCCTTTTTCTTGACCAAATTACTGCTGCACAAAATACCACCATGACTAGTGTTAAGTGGCTTAACTGTTCCGAACTGGTCCCAGGTAAGATGGCGGAGCTATTGAGACGTCAGCTAGAACTACGTCCCATCTATGATTTATATCTATGGTTAGCACCTAAGCTAGTTAGCCAGCTAGCTAATTTTGTCGTAGGCCACGTAAAAAAATCAGCAAGGTTGGTTAGCAGTATTAGGGAATAAAATGTTATGACAGTAGTTTGACATCCATGCATATGGCTGGATATGTGTGTTAGCCAACTAGCTTGCTATGTCAGGACGGACATATCAGTACATCCAAGTAACGTTAATCTACCTGAGCCCAGGGTCTTGATGACTCCGTTGGTCTTAAAAACCTCCTTGGCGACGAATAACGCATCAGTCCCGTGTACCGTGTAGTACTCTCCCCGGTCAAAGACCCTGAAAGTGGTGTCTGGTTTCTCCGGCATGGAGAAGTAATAATTGAGGAAGCCATGTTCGGCTGCAGCATCCATGGACAATCTCTGCTTCGGTTGCACCGCCATGCTGGAAACTCCCGCCACGCACTGGAGAAACAGGAAGTTACGTAAAGGTTGTCCTGCTTGTCCTTTTCCCATAAAAAAAAAATCTGTGCGTTGGAGGCTACGTCGTGAACATATTTTTTTTTTTTTAAATGTTTTTGTTATTGCTTTGGTGATATGATCACAATTCAATAGAAAACTCAAAACAGAAAATAAAAAGCCCAACATATTTTAATTATAATTTTAATTAAATGTGTAGGACTACAACACAATTTTCTAGTAACGTTTTCACTAACCATCAGTATTTAATGTACATTTCACATTGCAATACATTTTATTTTTATTTTCATGTGGGGACATAACTTATTTTCAAACAGTTTATCCAAGCTTCCTTCAGCTGGTGGTGGGTTGAAAAAAGCTTATAACTGGTTGTCACTGTCCGGCACTCCCTTCATTTGGCCGCTGCAGATTGAATTTAAATAAAATACATCCGGAGGCTACAACGTTCCACCACCTCGTCAATCAATATCCGGTCACTGAGGGGTAAAGCTAATTAACTGTCAGCAAACCCGCGCCTCCACATTGTATGCTGGTATAGACAGAGATTTAGCTGTATGGCAGGAGTCCCGCGCATCGAGGTGGAGTGGCTATCTGATCGCTCCAAGAAAACATCACGGTAAGGGCAGGATTTCTGAATGAACATGCAGAGCCAAATCAGAGCGGACAAACAACAGGCCCAGAGACTTGGGTTCAGAGGAAACATCTTGATTTAAATTTGTTAGTCAAACGGTTTTGCGAGCCAGAAAAAGGGAAGGTTATTAAAATATATCCAAGTCAATTGGTATTGTACATCATTTCAATCTAGTTTCAGAAGTTCAAGACTGGTCTCAAGTTTTTTTACCCATCATGTTTTTAAATAATAACAATAACATTGATAATAACAATGTTGAAAAGCATCTTTTTGTGCAGTAATGTTGTGGGCAGAAGTTCTATTAAATGTGAGTGTTATATTTTTATGTGGCAAAAATGGCTGATCGTTTTCTTAATGTTTCCATGGTGACCAATGCCATGGCAACACAGATTATATCATATTACACTTTACACGTGTGTGCACGTGTGTGTGACAATCATGTCCCTTTCTGCAGGCTGCAACTCCCATTGTTCTCTCTTTCTGTCTCTCTGCATGTATTTCTTTTTTCCCAGGGGTTTTCGGGATCAGACAGACTGACACACAAACTGAACAAGGCATATCTAAAGTAAATGTCATAAAGTAAATGAAGCTGCATAAAATGCAATTAAAAATAGAATGCAATGATGTGCAAATCATTTATCCCCTATATTTACTTGAAAATAGTACAAAGACAGCATATCAAATGTTGAAACAGAGAAATGTTATTGTTTTTGGAAAAACACATGCCCATTTTGAATTTGATGCCAGTAACACATTTCAAAAAAGTTGGGACACGGGCATCTTTACCTCTGTGTTGCATCACCTCTCCTCTTAACAACACTCTGTAAGTACTTGGGAACTGAGGAGACCAATTGTTGTAGTTTTGAAGGTGGGATGTATTCCCATTCGTGCTTGATATAGGATTGCAGCAGCTCAACAGTTCAGGGTCTCCTTTGCTATATTTGTCATTTCATAATGCGCCAAATGTTTTCAATAGGTGACAGGTCTGGACTGCAGGCAGGCCAGTTTAGCACCCAGACTCTTTTACTAGAGAGCCATGCTTGTAATACGTGCAGAATGTGGTTTGGCATTGTCTTGCTGAAATAAGCAAGGCCTTCCCTGAAAAAGACATCTGGATAGCAGCTTATGTTTCTTCAAAACTGTATATATTCTTCAGCATTAATGGGGCCTTCACAAAATTGCAAGTCACCCATGCCATGTGCACTAGTGCAAGTCACCCATGCCATGTGCACTAGTGCAAGTCACCCATGCCATGTGCACTAATGCACCCCCATACCATCACGGATGGTGGCTTTTGAACTGTCCACTGTTAATAAACTGGATGATCCCTCTCCTGTTTAGCCCGGAGGACGCGGCGCCCATGATTCCCAAAACGAATCTCAAATTTTGTTTCATAGGATGTGAAGGGGTTCACCACTCTGTGAAAGACTGCGTGGGCAAATAGTTCCACAATTCAAGAATAACGTATCACAACATAAAATTACAAAGAGTTTGGGGATTTCATCATCAGGGGTACACAATATCATTAAAAGATTCAGAGAATCTGGAGTAATCTCATCCAATATTGGTTTTCACCCGTGTCCCTTGCAATATAAAGATTACTCCAGATGCAGCAAATATTTATTCTGAATTCATAACGCATATGTTTGTGTGGAGATGAGCCAACAAGGGGCTGCCACTGAGAAACTGTGCCGTACTTGCAGGGAAATTGATGCCATCACTCCTACTTCTGTTTTGCTTAACCAGCAATTTGTGGACCTCAAAAAGACATCTTAAACACTTGAGACCGTAACTATCGTTGTGTGCAGGAGGTGTGGTTGCACCCTGGCCCACGGTGGGTGCAGGGCCCGTGCTTGGCCTCAATCAGAAAATATTTTTTAATTTCTATGTTAACTCGTGTGTTTCTATTTCTGTTATCACAAGCAGACGGCGGATGATAGCGTAATCCACGTCAGGATCGGCTTCACATGCATATATATTACTCCGTACGTTTGTTCTTTTGGAGTAAAATATACGCATGGGGGGTCTGCAAGGACATCTTGCACCCGGGCCCGGCGTCACCACACTACGCCGGTGCTTGAGACCGACGAATTTGAGATGTTTATTTGTTAATCTTGAAAAGGACAACAGGATGTGCGAACTTGGAGGGCTGTTCCAGACAGAAAAAAATCAAATAGAGGCCCCATCATCACCTCTGGCAGAAGGCTGAGGTCTGTCAGGACCAAAATCTCTTGCCACAAAAACAGTTTCTTTCCTCATGAACATGCCCCTGGAGCCAAACTGACTATAGTCCGCTCCGTACATACACACACAACCCTCAACTGGACAAATCTATAACCCCTCCCCACATATACACGCAACCCTCAACTGGACAAATCTATGACCCCTCCCCACATACACACACAACCCTCAACTGGACAAATCTATAACCCCTCCCCACATACACACACAACCCTCAACTGGACAAAATCTTGCACCTTACATATTTTTTAGTAATTTATTAATGCACAGTCTACTATTTATATGCTCAGTCCACTGTTCTTATTTGTTTTTATTTCCCTTACTCCTTTTGTATAAATTGTTGCACCAAGGGCCAGAACAAAATCCTTGTTTTTTGCGAAACGTAGTCTGCAGTTAAACTCTTTCCGATTCTGATTCTGATCACCTGCCTCCACAACCAAATGATGCTGGTCTTCCAGTATGCACGTTCCGGGTGGCCCCTGAGAATTTGCAGTCACCACATATATATATATATATATATATATATATATACAGGTGCTGGTCATATAATTAGAATATCATCAAAAAGTTGATTTATTTCAGTAATTCCATTCAAAAAGTGAAACTTGTATAATGTATACATTCATTCCACAAAGACTGATATATTACAAGTGGTTATTCCTTTACATTTTGATGATTATAACTGACAACTAATGAAAACCCCAAATTCAGTATCTCAGAAAATTAGAATATTGTGAAAAGGTTCAATATTGAAGACACCTGGTGCCACACTCTAATCAGCTAATTAACTCAAAACACCTGCAAAGGCCTTTAAATGGTCTCTCAGTCTAGTTCTGTAGGCTACACAATCATGGGGAAGACTGC
>JACXGI010004709.1:0-42117 GCA_016801175.1 Esox masquinongy | reverse complement strand
TCAAGAACACAATGTACTTTTATAATTTGCAACGGCACTTCGTAAAAATGACATTATTGCCCTCTAAAATGTGTTACACAGATCATTTAGGTGAACTGCATTTCATCGGATATATTTTTTTTATATATATATATATATATATATATGAATGTGTCAGAAAATACTACAAATCTACAGAAGGAATGCATATTACAATCACAACCAATTCAAACACTTGTAAGCGTTGCATGAATATGCTGGGGTCAGCCAATGAAAATACTTGACAAAGTGACATGTGATAAAATGTTACATTGCAGCCGCTCATTAGATAACCTGGCGCACATTCGCACTATGCTAACATTACCAGATGACAGTGATTATTTCCTATAACAAATTCCACACCAGTAAGTCAAAGAGCAAAGCCGTTTTTTTCCACACACCCATTGTTTTTCTTGGCCAGTAGAGGGATATATTTAAACCTTGAACCTGGAGGTTGTAGCCCTCTGCTGGCTGAATTGACATATTACAGTGAATGCCATTGGGTTGTGGAGAAAAGGGTTTTGCTCGTTTGTAGGTTGATATCATTCGATTACCTGACACCTGCCAACCATTTTATTTGGCCAATACTTCAATTTCAACTTCCTTTAATGTTCACAGTTTTGGCCACAATATGTCACTATATTGATTATTGTCATACTTCTACCGTTTGTCGCTGACATGCAAAAATGACTTTCTTCTACATATTGTATTCTAGAGTAGTTCTTGAGTATATTTTTTTATTTGTAGTTCACTGGTGGAGGGTTGATCCAACTAGAAGTGTCAGTAATAAAATGGGTACCAGAAAAAAACGTCCCTTTCCAATCATTGAATGGCTTGTGCACAGTTTGGATGCTAGAATTATAAGTGGAGTGGGTCAGTTGGACAAAAGTAAATGAGACTTTTGAAGTAAACTTTTGCATTAAGCATTTGTGACTGGTTGTATTTAGGTCACATTGTACAGTACAGTAGGTCTACACTGAGGAATAGCCGATCGAATCTGAAAGGAGGCAAGAACAAGTGTTAAGATTTCCTGAATATCCGGGCCTGCCCAGCTCGCATAAACCAAGCACACAGCCAGCTAGTGCATAACTTTCTGAGAACCATATGTTTCCCAGAGCTTGGTGAAAGCTTGTCCTATACTGTAGATATTTTGCATAAAACCTTTTCACAAAATTCTGAGAATGGTGCAGGACTGTTGATTGACTTTGGAACAGTCTCAGCTCATGTAAGGAACTTGACAAAAAAAACGTAATATTACTCTATATCATTTCTTGAATTGAACATTTCAATTTCATGGTTACATTATGTAACCATGTTTAAGTTGAATAAAATATTTCAAGGATCAATCTAAAAGTGATTTACATTGAGAATTTTCTTAAATAGTTAGAAGAACGTGAAGAAAAAGGATTCTACCTGTTCACTGATATTTTAAGTCACATTCCAAGGAATGTTAGGAAACCTTTCCATTGTAATCCTTATTAACTTTCAGAGAATGTGCTATGGTATTTATTAAATACATTCTGTCCACAGAACATGAAGAAACCTTTAGATAAAAAAAATATTTTGGTAACATTTAAAGAATGTTATTTGATTATAAACAGCTAATTGTTAGCATCAACAAAACTCTCTCCATCTTTTTAATGATTGTTTACCTCCTTTGAAATAACGTCTGCTTGAATAAACTAAAATGAACAGCTTTGCATCGCCCCCAAAAAATTGGCATGGTGTCATCATCCTAAAAATATGATTTATGCCTTAGGATATTTCTTTTCATCTGTGCTTAGAGTTCAACAAAGTGTTTAGTGTTACTAAAAGTATAACTGAAACATTCAATCCAAATAACTTAGAATTTTTGTTCTTTCTTGGAACCACCCTGCAACCTACAAATAAAAGTTACAAGAATTGTTTATTTATGTCCGCAGAAACTTTCAGTAGGTGGCTTGGGGTGGTGAAGCGGTTTAAGCCACTTCCTCTAGTACACACTAGCGTGAGTAAGGGTCTTGAGTCTCACTGCCACTCTAGCACAACCTCTCTCCTCCTATCATTCCTCAAAATCCTGATAAACAGAAGAAATTGAAAACACCAAACATGATAAGAGGGACTGACCCACTCCTAAGACAAAAACATCCAGTGTTACTGATCAGTCATGGCTTCCCATCAGTTGTGGCTTCCCATTTATGGCTTCCCACAACCAATGGGAATCCAAAGAACTCACGTATGCATGCTAGCAGATGAGGACATTTAGCTAGGACAGAAGAAGTTATGTAATTAAACCTGCAAAAAATGACAAATGTGACAAAAAAAATCTACTCCCAAACCAATCCTTCCCCATTTTGGACTAGAAAATTCTTGTTTTGAAAAAGGATGGTGAGTGAGAAGGCCCTAGTGCATATGCATAGTCCATGAAAGGTTCTGAAGGAAACGAACTATAAAACTGTTCTTGTGTTGAGACCGTGGCTAAGTTTAAACAAAGGGTGGTTGGACGTCCCGAATGTTGAGAAGATTTACTCCACTTGTAGACTGACCCACGGTGATGATGCCACACTTCGGTACTTGACTTGTGTCGGTGAACGCTTACGCTGGTCACAAACATTTTAGTTTCGGGATTAGCAGGGGACCAGTTTGGGAGGGGTCAGCAATGATCTTGCCTGAATGATTTCTTGCTCTGCAATCATTCAGGACCTAAACGGAAGGCAGGGGGAGCAGCTGATGAGCCTTTCTGGAGACTATACAATCTGTTGTACAATGTTGTCCCTGCAGCGGGCTGATGTACAGTGAGGGTGGATTCTATGATTGAACTACATTTAATACGTTTAACTGATGCTCTTAAGGAGAGTGACTTTCAGTAATGAGCTGCATACATTTTTATACTGGATCCTCTGGGTACTGAATCCAGTACTGATTTCAAGGTCACCATTTGGCAGCCCCGGGCCAGGTGGTTCTCCCTGGAGCACTGGCCCGACACTGATACTGGAGAGGGGTGTGTTCGCGACCACAGCTTATACATATATGCATGTAAATATACAGTATATGCAAACAGTACATGGTATAAACCGTTTATACAGTTGGTACGGAATAACACAAACCACTTTCAAAATGTTCACCTTTTGTTGCCTTACAGCCTGAAATGAAAACACATAAAATCTGACTTTTTCCAGCTCTATTTTCACACAGTACCCCACAATTCCTAAATGAAAAAAAAATCTAAGAATTCTGAAAAATGAGGTTAAAACAGTTAAATCCCTATTTCCCTACAGCCAACATCAGCGAGCTGACTGGCTGGTCACTCTTGTGCAGTGGACAAAACTCCTCCATTTCAGGCAGAGGCCTTAAGCTGGAGAAACGTGCTGCAAAGGAATGTCTCCAATTCCATGTGTTTGAATAAGAGAATTGACAAGGACGTTCTCACCTTTACAATATGACTCTCTGGTCCTCAACAAAGCATGACCCACTTTGCGAATGTCCAACTCCGGTAGCCAAGGAGACGTGACCAGTAGCCTAACCAGCGACACACATTTACAAGCATTCTGGTATATGGGGGATGTTGGTTTAATGTTTATGTGTTCTCCCCCTGGTGTCCAGTACTGTGGGGAAGAGGTCACAAGGAGCTGCTCATTCTGTAAGAGGGTTGTTTTACCACTCTATGGAGCAGGGCTTTCCTGGCAACAGCCTAGGTTATCAGCACAAGCTTGAGATGCTGCCGTTTAGCAGTCTGGGCCATGTTCATAGGCTGACAGTAGGCAGCCTTTGAACGACAGACCAACATAACTCAATGGCAAGGCAGCTAGCAACGTACTGCTCCGTGTTAGCCCTGCCTTCTGGAGAAGGAGACGCTATCTGTACATCTACAGTCGCACATGGAGGCTTTATAAATATGTGTACATTTGATTTGTGGGCTTAAATAAAGTATTTACCATGTGGGTTTGAGCTACTGTAGAAAGACGCACATCTGTACTGCATAAACTAAATGATCTACTTTGGCGGCAGCTATATTCTGGTTAATTGTTGACTTTACATTGACTGCCCTGAAACTAAACAGGTAATGAAACCCAGCATTCACCAGTTCATCCAGGGTGCCAGCCACTGGGCATATTTGTCCTCCACATGACACTGCTGGTTGACTGAACAAGGAACAGAAGCCTAATTTGTTCATATTTGTTTGTTGTGTTACACACAATAGGGCAATTAACTAATTATGAACTATCACAGCATTTCAAAGGCCAGTAATCCTGTTGTGTGAGATGAAGTGGTGTGGGAGACCAAACACGGCACAGAGGCTTCCAAACACATGATGGGACAAGCAATGACATTTTGGAAAAAATGTATAGACTCTTTTGAATAAGTAAAAATGTACATCCTAAGAAGATATGAACTGCAGTGTTATAGGGAAGCTCATATAATGCCTTGTATGTAAATTCGGAGCTCCCATGAGAGATCAAAGAGTCCGCTGCAACTGTGTTCAAAGTTCTGATGGGTGAAAAATTACAGGGCAAACTGGGTTTGTTTGAACACGCGACAATGACCCTGACAGTCAGAAAGCCATCTAGCATGCTTCGTTAAAGGCTTTATGAATTATATATAGGGTTCGATCAACTGACTCATGAAGACCCCCCCCCTGTTTTTTTTTTCTTTTCTGACAGTTTGTGTGCAAAGGCGAGTGTAGCGAAGGCTAATTAAAGAACCACAAGTGTTTCATGTTTTATTTCCATGCATTTAGGTTTGTTGGCTGGTGAATAATGACCAACGCAAAAGTGAGGAAATCAATTTTCCAGTTACGGGAGCAGAATAAATAGAGCCAGTGTGATAAACGAAATTAAACACACTCACACCTGAGACCTGCTGGATAATAGGAGCGCAGGCCCCATTTGGAGTGAACTGTGAATACCAGCTTCCGTTGATGGAGTCGGTTGGTGTGCCGCATCGGTGTTCAACTACCGGATTGAACTAGTCTGTCTTAAAGGGGCGTTTCACCGTAGCACAACTACATCATGTACTAATTACTAATGTAACTCATGATGCACTTGTGTCATGAAAACACAAGATCTCAACACTATCTAGAACAAACTAATTAGAATTTGTTTTGGTAGGATCTCCTTTCTCTCTATTGGCCTGTTCATAAAATGCCACAAGGAATTCATAGCCAACGTACATAGACACTGCCATACGTAATAAAATGGCGGTCAGAGAATATTATCATTTTTAGGAGACAAAAAATACACTTTAAAACAATAGTTATTTTTGAAACACCTACGTTGATCTTGCCCCTGTGGTGTTCTGTGTTGTAGAAATTACAAACCAACGCAGAAAAGTGCTCTTTCATGTTTTGTGTCCTTGGTGACAGGAATGCACTTATATGTAACTACAACAGATCTCTAAGGTAAAAAGCACGTTCGCATTTATCCCACTTATATACTATGCCAACAAACAATATCATTACCATACATTAACCAGTAGAAATAACTTTTCCAATGATAATTTCCACTTGACAAGCAAATTCATGTCCTTTCACCGTTTTCCTAGCGATTATATGCAATTGTACTGTGAGCACTGATGTTATGTCGATGAGTGGCCTATAGGCTACCTTTGTTACTTAGCAAAAACACAAACATTAACATTTACCAGCAGAAATGTGAATTCATGCTTTCTGAATGTTCCAAAAAATCTGGTAATTCTATGAAGGATGTCACAGTTTGTTGTACTAAATGTTCAGACCGTAGCAAGAATAACAGCAAAGTATCCATAAATAGTCATACATTTTACAGTAAATATAACTTCAGAATATCAATAATCAATATCCATCAGACAATCACAAATAGGCTCCAATATTGTAAAAAACTTGCAGTGTTCTTAACAATAGCCATATCTAAAAAGAGCAGCTATGTGTTTTCCATAATTATTGCTAAAGCCACAGGCCTCAATAGTTACTGTTAAAACAAGTATGAATCCAACCACAGTCTTACCTCAGAAGCCACTGTGTTGTGTAAAGTTAGTTAGTTAGTGGGTCATGGGTCAGAGCAGGAGGCTCAGCCACTCCAGAGTTATAGTCTTTTAGATTATGGAAACATTTGAACATTCATCAATATATCTGCGGATAAGAACAACACAAAGACATCCAATGGCTTGATGAAACATGGATACACTGAAAGCCTTGTAGCGGCGATCAGTATAACAAGGATTCAAAATACAACTACATTTATTTTTCAGATCTCACTTGCCCTTCAATACATACCTTGATGTAGTAGAGTGTGTTTTTTGACGTGCAAAAGACATTCCCTCTCCTTCTGGCCAATGAATCTCACTTCCCTAGAAACATGATACACACCTTTAACTGACCAACTGAATTTGTTTCCGAACGGCATAACTCCATTCACCTGTCTATTCTTCTGGAAATATTTGTTTATTTAGGCATTTCATGCTTTATTGGACAAAAAAGAGGTGAAAGAGTGTTTTGTTGCTGAAAGAGCCCTGGGTGGGATTTGAACCTGTGCTGCAGCAGTACATGAGGGGCTTCCAGAGGAAGCCCCTTGGACCGCTGTGCGGCCGTAGGCCACAGTATTAGAGAGATTCCTAATAGAATTTAAGGCAAGGCCTAGTATGCCACTACCACCTCACATACAGCCTACAGTATGAGAAGACTTTAAATGCTTTACTTGCCCTCATGCATGACACACATCTACATATGTAAGGGGAACAAGGCACCTTGCAGGTTTAAAGGCGTCCAACAGAAATTGGGAATGTTCTGCACTGAACAATATCTCATGCACAGAAACCATTAAAACATTTACAAATTACCTTTTTCAAATCACTGGGGTTATGTACCCCATGACATCGACTGAGTTAAAGACTATTCTGGATCACAGCCAATCAACAACCCAACTGTGATGTGATTATAGGATTTCATTACATTAACTGTTTTGACATCCAGTGCTGATTGGGGTACCCACACTAGGCAATTATCAAACATCACGGTATCCAGAGCAAGAAACTCATAATTCAAAGAAAATCTAAACGAGGTGTACTGTGTGTAGTCATTTGTGATGGCACAGTGCCCAGAATCTATAAAATACATTTGAGTCTATCATTTGTAGTAATTCTGTATTCTAGGACTACTGCCCTTCTAAAAACATTGGACATTTTGCCAAATACAAATATGACAGGAATATTAGCCTTTGATTCCTTTACTATTACAACAGCCAAATAAATCTGTTTTGCTAAAAGTGTACAGGTATGTGTATTATCTAAACAGTATCTGAAGATAAACGTTGATATTACAAACATCCACTTCCTATCTGGAGCGTCCTACTAAACTATGGCTGTCTAGTGTAATACAGTTAAACCATTAGGAAAAGGAAAAAGAGGGGGAAAAATCAATTTGGTCCTAAATTGTTTACAAATCTCCTAGCGACAGGCAGCCCTGACGAAATCCGCCTTTCCTGCTGTTTAGGAAGAGAGAGAGAGCAGGGGAGAACAGTCACTCAGTGCATTTGCATTTATATAGTTTCCGCATAAAAATCACACAACACATTTTTATCTTCATTAGGACCTAATAAAGACGGCCTATCAATGCCGATCCGGAATATTAATAAAGTCCCGGCCCGGCAGTGCGAGCTGTCGCAGCAAGCCAAACACACACAGGCCGGGACTTAACGCTTCAGCACGCTAGACCTTGGGAACCCAGACAGTACAGTGCACGCACACACACACACACACACACACACACACACACACACACACACACATTGAATGCTCTCCTCTCTTTTTTCCTTTCTTTTTTCTTTTCTTTCCCAGATCCTTACTTTCCTTCCCTCTTCCCTAGAGCACCGGAGCCGCTTTCCAATCCGATATGTCGCGGAGGATGACAGATATTTTCTTTTGCCATCATCGGATCTCCTTTTCTTCATGTATCTTATTTATGTGACCGCCTTGCCCTCTTGCTGGCATGGAAACTGCTTAGGCTTACTTGAGTATGAGAAAACTGAAGTCATGCAAGACCGTTTGAAGCAGTCCATCATCTTGGGTCAAGCCGGACAGGCAGCTCGTTCCCCTTATTATTCTGGTAATGTAATCAAGTTTCCAATGATGTTGTCTGGGGCTGAACACACAACCACATGTGACACTGGACTGGAATTCAATACTTCTGGAAAAGCATTCAGACCCCTTAACTTTCTCCATAATTTGTTTTGTTTACAGAAAGAATTAATAATTGGTTTAAAAAAATTGCCCTAATGACAAAGCAAAAAAAAAAGTTTTTAGACAGTTTGTCCAATTTTATTAAATATGAAAAACTAAAATATCTCATGTGCCCTTTGTCATGACAGTCCAACTGGAGCTCAGATGCAAACTGTGTCCTTACTGTGATACTGTGATAATCCTTCAGCTCCCTCTAAAACTTGATTGTCTGTGTGGTTCAGGTCATTGTCGCACTGAAAGATGAATCTTTGCCCCAGTCTGAGGTCCTGTGGACTCTGGATAAAGTTAACTTCAGTAGCCTCTTTGTATTTTGCTCTGTTCATTCTTCCCCCAACTCGGACCAGTCTCCCAGTTCCTTCCCCTGAGAAGCATCCCGATTGCATGATGATTGGCATTCAGACCTAATAGATCGATTTTGTTCTCATCAGACCAGAAAATCTTTTTTCCATGCTCTCAGGGTCCTTTAAGTGCCGTTTGGCAAACTCCAGGCGCTGTGTCATATGCCTTTTACTCAGGAGTGACGTCCGTCCAACCACTCTACCCTGAAGGTCTGATTGATGGAGTGCTACATAGATGCATATCTTTCTGGCAGGTTCTCCGATCTCTGCAGGGAAACTCTGAAGCTCTGTTAGAGTGGCTATAGGTTACTTGGTAACTGCCCTGACCAAGGCCATGAAGTGTGATGTGAAGTGTGGGACCATATATAGACGGGGGTGATCTTTTCTAAATCATGTCCAATCAATTTAATTTGCATAGCTAGACTCCAGTCAGGTTCTAGAGACATCTAAAGGAAGATCAAAGGACACAGGAAGTATCTGAGCTCAATTTGGAGTGTCATGGCAAAGGGTCTGAATAATTATGCACCTGAGATTTCAGTTCATTAATTTTCAGTAAAATTTACTGTCATTATGGGGTGTTAAAGTAGGTCTAACAAGCTAAAAATGTTCTTCCATTAATTTGTTTTGAATGGAGCATTATGTTTTTGTATTTTAACTAATCTTCCACTTGGGGGACAAATCCAGCGTGTTTCATTGCAGACAATTATTTGTGAATTTTACTAATGTAAACATATTTTGCCTAATGACACACGAGTGGAGAGTGTCAAAAAGTGCATTTCTTTCCATCTTTTGTTCCTTCTCCTCACCGCCTCTCCTCAAAAAATGGGTTGACCTTTCTCAAAAGGAGCCAAGTACAGGATGGAGGACAAAGGAATAAAATACCTGGATTGGGAAAAGGCCAGTGGATTATATCAGACATATTCTCAGTCCTTTGTTTGGGCCCCAGGGGCGTCATGTACAGGTGAAGACAACATAATCAGCCTTGCAGGACCACGGACTACGGAACACTGCCTGTTGTCTGGGATAATGAGCATCCTGCCCAGGGGAACCAACCTCTGAGGTGTGGCAGAGGTCACCAACTCCCCACAGATTACAGCACTAATGACACTTCCCCTGCCATTTTTTCCCCCAGCCCCAATACGGAAACTGTTGAAATACTGCGGTGCACGCTGTGTATGTAATATTTATGTTCACCAACGTGTCTGATCTCAAATATGCAAAATTTCACTGACTTTGTGTGGGCGCCTGACTTTGTATAAAGGGGTGGTGCAGAAGCAGGCATGTTTGAATGTTCTCAGAATAACACCACTCTGGGTATTCTCCAGATTTAAAAAAAAATGAGAGCAAGTCTATATTGTTTATTACAATAGGAAATGTTGGCCTCACTGAACATAAAACATTTTCTTAGGTTTCAACCAAAAAAATACAATTTAATGTGTTTTTCTGACAGATTACTAATCTACTGCCTTCTCGAAAATTCTTACCCATATTTGCCGGTCTGAAATCTCACTGTTTCTGTTACTTGCTGATGGTACTTAATGTGTTTACAGTAGGTAGATGTTATGTTTTTATTGATGGAGTGAATGTTATAAAGGATACCTGAAGAACATTCAATCTCCCTGAAATTAAAATAGATGGCACTCTTTTCAGCCAAATACAATTTCACTTGACCCTCATCAAACACTTAGCGACTTTAACTTAAAAAAGAAACGAATACTTAAGATAAAGTGACCCTTCCCTATTACCAAAATAATAATTAAAACCAGTTATATATACTTTTGTCAAAGTTAACAAAAGTGGTCTATAGATATATCGGAAGCAGAAAAGTGGTGTGCGGTTGTGTGTAGCTAGCAATAGTTACAGGCACATTTATTGTCACTATTGCACTTGTTCAAATTCTACACCAATTCTTCCAAAAAACATCAAAAATGAAAATAATTTTTTTTGGGGAATCTGCATATTTAATTGTTTGGATGGCAGTTCAACAAAACCAAAATATTTTAATATTTTACAACATATTTACTTATTCCACAAAGACATTCTAAAATGGCCAGACAATATTTTTTGCACCATCTAGAAGTAGAGAGAAATGATTGGATTTCAAGCAGGTGAGTCATCTTTATTTGGCAATGAAAGTCAACTATGATCTTGTGCAGATGCCTGTGTTGCACCAAATAATTCATTCTGACTCAGGGGTACACACATTTAAATTGGAGATTTTATTCTAAAAGAATAATAGAAAAGAAATGTTTGAAATGCTCCTGAAGTATTCTCCACCTGCTCCTCTTGTAGATCACAAGTATCTCACATCATTCACATTAACTTAAGCAAATCTAATAAAACATATCACTGAAGTAATTTAAAAAAGTATAATGACTAACAAAATAATAATTAAGCAGTTATCAAATCGCTTGATGTGCTGGCACATTATATTGTGATGCCATTGCTATGGCAATGCTAACCCATGCCATGTGACACATGTCGGTCTCACCCATCAACAACCACAATCATCTGTTTCCAAATCGTACACATAAAGGTTAGCATTTATACATGTCGATACCACAGTATTTATTAAACATTAAAACGATACTCTTTTCCCTGACAGGAACAATTAAACATGTTTGTTTGTATTGGCTAGCGAAAAGGCTAGCATTAACTGTAGCTTGGCTAGGTAGGTTACATCGTCTAAACTACAGCCAACAAAATACTCCAGTAATTCTTCTTCAGCCACATACAATCAAAATAATTAGCATTTTACAGTGTATTTATTACATATTATTGGGATTTGTGTATTTAAAACACTTCCCAACCTGAAAGAATGAAACAACACCGCGCCCCTGCCCCTAGTAGGCGGAGTCCCAGACTTGTAAAATTCCACAATAAAATATGTCTGGGTGCTGGTTTTTGTGTATGCTACCGTAGACATATAAAACAAAAATACCACTCAAATTCCATACATCTCACAGCTGCATATATCTCTGAAAATCCCTCATTCAACCAGATTGGATAGAGAAAAGGCCATATTCTCCTGAGTTGTGATACTGTGTGTATTGCAATGAGCATGGAGATAGGAAAACCAGCGAAGGTCAGACAAGATTATAGTCAAGCGTGGACCATCTCAAGGCTACACGTCCAACTCCAGAGACCTTGACGTTCCTGTTTCCACCGTGTGTGATGTTATCATGAGGTTTTCAGCCCCTTGTCACTGTAGCCAAGCTCCCTTAGCATGGCCACAAGAGAGAATGTGATGGAAGATCACAGTGAAGTATTGTTTAAATGGTGTAGAAACCGTTAAACAGCCACACAGATTTAGTCTGACCTGCAGACACAAGGTACGGCAGTTGAAACTCACACCCTACACTGACAACACAGTGAAAGGGGTTTATGCTATGAGACACACTGCTGAGAGAGGCATAGTTATATATATAACTATGCCTTAGCTTTCAGCACAGCAATCGCCAAACTTTGGTCTAAAGACTACAGCAGTGGTATTCAAAACTGGCCCTCGAAGCTAGTTCCACTCAGTTTGTCCATGGTGTGGAAGATGGGAAGAGTGTTCGCAATTAATCAAGTAAAAACTCTTGTCGTTAGCATAACAGTTGATTATTTCAGATTTAATTGTATATACGGGAACAAGTATCATGACAGAATACAAGTACAGAGACCAACACAGAGCAGCCATAACAGTTGTTCTGATTTTACATTGCCAAGGGTGAAACTTATATTCCTTCCCAACTGTACAGATGACATCACTAGTTCTTGCATAATGTAACATAGGAAATGCAAGGATGCACATAGACATTGATCCAGGAGACATAGGTAAATCATGGAATGTCGGTTGCCCAGACAACTTGATGAAAGCTCATACACGACAGCTGGGGCATGTTATAGGTGGTTTTGCTAATTCCGCTCTCCCAATAAGGAATAGAGTCCTGCTCACCTGTGCAAGACAAGGAGCAAGAGCCCCCTGCTGCTATTAAGACGTTCCCCCAAAAGGGAGACTTCTTCTAGTTGTTCCTGGTAGGCCCAAGGCCTAGTCCTCCACACATAGATGCCGACTAAGAGCCTTGCTCAGCCGGCATTCCATTCATTACAGTGGATACAGAGAAGGGATAGCTATTGTCATTCGTAGTACATTAGGTAAACAGAATAACAGGAACTCTAAAGGAGTAATCAAAGCACAAATGTTCATTAGAAAAATACATTTTCCACAATTGCAACCCCCGAATCAGGGACTTAGCCTTCTGTTCTACCTCATCATTAATTGCACCCACCTGGTGTCCCAGGTCTGAATAAATTCCTGATTAGAGGGTTGCAATGAAAAAATGGAGTGGAACTGGCTTCTGGGTCCAGATTTGAACATCACTGGTCTACAGTATTGCACAAAAAAACCTGTCTAGTTCAGCATGAAAAGCCTAGCAGGTGTGGGATAAAAAACATGTTCCTCTTCACATATATTTTTTAAGAGAGTAGGAGAATGAACTGGTAGGCTGTGGTCCAGCACGGTTCTGCCTTGCCCATAATGTGATTAGTGTTTTTTTAATAGCTACTGTATGGTCCTCTGTGTTAGCATCAAGTTTGGTTAGCTACAAGGACAGTTTGGCTTTCTATTAATGCAAGGAAGAAAGCAAACCAGTCACTTTTAAGTCACCTTCTCGCACTTCACTGTTACCACATAGACTTACATTGTGTTGAAGGAAGTAGTTAGCCAGCTGACTAGCTGAGTCTGCACTGCACAGTGTCCTTTCACCCGTTTCCCAGCTCTGTTGACGGTAATGCAAGGGTCCGTGGTGCAACGTCCTGCGGCCCTCAGTGTCGTTAGCCTATGAACTACTGGCCTCATGATAGAAGACCAACTTGAGATGCCATGTTTTGGTCACAATTTAACAAGAACCTTGCTAACAATGCACCCTGTGAAATTTTTGCGATTATGGCCTTGCCTTGTTGTAACAACTCCACAGTAGGTTCAGGAAATTTGAGGATGACGTGTCCACCCGTTTTGAATTTGGTCACAGAAGTTTTAATTTGGAATTTTGTCACAGATCGCATAATACAATTTCTAAAATAAATGACAAAGGTTTTGTTGAAGAATAATTCTCAACTTAAATCCTTAGTTTTTGCTTTGTTATACTTTGTTTACTATTATTTGTTATACTATTACTTTAGGCAGATATATACCTTCCTAGATTGCAGCTAAGAATCTGCCAATCCCTGACTCAGTGGTTTTGTCATAGGGATCAGGGATTTAAAAAATTACACTGATTAGCCCAGGGGAGTGGTGCATACACTGTGGGAGTCTACATGTTTATTGTTGCAATGTTTATTTGACCTCTGTTTGTTAATTTTGAATGCAATAAGGTGACAGATGTGTCAATTTCAATATACTCATCCTTTTGTTTTTCTTCATCATCATCACCTCTATTTCAGAGTCATTGCCTTTTCAGCCCATTTTGTTTTTCAGCGGTGGGCTCTAATAAATCAGCGCATGCTTTTTACCTGCTTGTTTCCGAACATCCGACCTTTCTTTTCGTACAGACAGACAAACAGACACTTGACCGGACATAATGGACTGGCCCTGCGAGACATTTCTCACCATCTTGGCAAACTGTCCTCCTTACAGACAGTTTCAGTCTCTGTCTATTTATTATTTATTTCCTGTAAGTGCAGTCTTGTCTAGCACATTGAGTGGCAGACAGAATGACAGTAAAGCGAGGTAAGTGTGCTCCGAGATCACCACCAAGGCCTTTGGTTTGAGCTCGTTTGAACAAATTAAGCTGACAGGAAAAAGAAAGCTCCTGAAAATGCAGTCCCTGCTGGGTTAGGAGACCATTTGCAGAGTGAAAATGACATTGATTGGCCTGATGTTGGATGGAAAGTACCCCAGAAAAGTACCTTAGAGAGATATTACCCAGGATCAACAAGGGATGGGATTCTCGCAGAGTTGCAGGAGGCAGGTTTTTGTCATACTGTACCCTGGTCATAATTTTAAAATAATTCCTAACTTTCTACATTTTGTAGATGGTGAGAATGGTAGTTTTAACTCGTTCCAAACTAATCCTGTTCACAGCACAGGGCCTCCCCAATGCCATGGCAGCAGTAAAATCCCAGCATGTTTTTTTGTCCATATTAAGCAGGGCTCTGAACTTTTTTCCAACCATCTCTTTGTAGTGCGATGGGGGGAAACATCATATAATCACCCCTACTTTGCATCGGGTGCTCCAGGGTAAATGATGTATCAAGTGGAGCGCCCCTCCATGAAACAGTTAGGTCACGTCCCCCTTCTCTTCCTTCAGTCCTCTGGCACTTTTCCCCCTTCCAGGATTTTCCAGCTTTGTATTGATCGGCACATTTAGTGGAGTTCTTAGGGTGCCTTTTAAAATTTCTCTATCCTTTGGACGCTTTTTCTGCCAGGATCCCATTGGCAAACAGGCCACATCCCTAATACACTAACAATGGTATTGATTATTCCAGATGCACAAAAGGCAAAGGGAAGGTTTTACAATAGACAAACTCATTTCCAATGTAGCTTGATTATTCAAAAAGGAAGGACAGGTCTGCATTGTTTCCAGTACACAGAATAATATGACTATATTGTCGTTGCCCCCTCAAGGCATTGTGGGATTGATGAAATTGAAGTGAAGCCTCCAAAGCGCAGCCAACTTTGTAGATAATGAATTGAATTCAGGCACAGTGGGATGCTTTTGAAGTAATGTGAAAAAAATATTTGACAGTCTTTTGTTAGCGTAGAGAATAGGCAATATGAGGTAGAAAATACAACAAATTTTCTGTGGGAAACTAAAATCAGTTGACGCCAATCTGCAAAATATAAAAAGAGAAGATCAACAGAACTGCACCTTTTACATTTTTTTAAATCTTTATTTATTTATTTATTTTTACATACGCTACATTATCCTGTAAAATTAGGTAAAAGTTTTCGCATAAAGAAAAAAGACATGAGGAAAGGTTCTTAGTTTGTGTTATTTAAGAGTAATCTTTCCAATCTGTTTCCTTACACATCCTATGACCCTGTAATGTACGAGCCACCGCTCCACCACCCATATAGAGAGTTGTCTCCCTGTTCAATCATGTCTAATGATTTCCATTGTGATTTCCAAAGTAGTATCATAACCCATGTTAAAGGGGAGGAGCCTGAAGAGGACAAAATAATGTTTGGCAACAGTGATAACTGCAGGGATGTAACCTCCTGTGCTGTGGACCAGCTCCAGATGGAATGGTTTGACTTAGTTGGTTTTTGGTTTAGTTTTCATTGGCAAAGATGCATTTCCTCATGGGGTCTTTGAAGAGGCCTTATTCACTTCAACTCCGAGGCAGAAATCGTCAGCCAATGGAGGGATCCTTCTGTGGACGCAACAAAAGACTTGATGGAAGACAAAAGCCAGCCACATGGTTGTTGGAGGTCCGCGGAAAGCACTGACGACGAGGGCCTGTATCCCGTCAGTAGTGTGCGCGTGCGTGCGGACACGTGTACCAGTAGCTCCACAGCATGCAAGCTCTTCTGGAGCAAAGGGAAAGTGTTTATGACAGTCATTATGCAGCCAAAAGCAGGGTAATTGCTATTGGGGCCGAGCTACTTATGTATTTGGGGCAACTGCAACATTATTGCATCACATCTGCACAGTCACTTGTTTTCTCAGAATATAATGACAGTACCGCAGAACACTACTTCCCTGGATTGCTCCACACCATCTGAGCAGAGGACTTCTAAGGGGGGAGAGCAAGACACCATCGCCTGAGGTCCTGGCCCACACCTGAAAAGTACCAGGCTTGAAAAACCCGTTGCTGTCCCGGTCCAAAGTCCTCCTGGTTGTGTTGCAGATCAAGACGATACCTGACGATTTCAGCTGCCACTGTGCTGACACCTCCCCCTCCCCGTGTTGTCCCTGTCCTTGTTCATCTGGTCATGCTTCCGACCTGGACTAAGTTTAAATAGATCTGGACTCAGCCCACATGCATTTATTAATTATTACAATTTGTATTCTTAATATGTTCACCTGGCACAGCCAGAAGAGGACTGGTCACCCCTCTGAGCCTGGGTCCTCTCTAGGTTTCTTCCTAAATTTCGGCCTTCTTAGGGAGTTTTTCCTAGCCACTGAAATTCAACACTACTGTTGTTTGCTCCTTGGGGTTTTAAGGCCGGGTGTTTTGTAAAAGCACTTTGTGACAACTGCTGATGTAAAAAGTGCTCTATAAATAAATTTGATTGATTGATTGATTGACCTCTGCCGAGGGGCACAAGGCTGAGGCGTTTACCTTACCTCTCGATGAACACGAGCCCACCCCCACCCCTCTCTTTTCCTCTCAGAGTCTCTTTCTTTCACACTCGTTCTACCTCTCTCTTTGTCTTTCTCCCTTTCCCCTCCTTGTTTTTTGCGGGTTTCCTCATGTGGCTTTCACATGTGACGGAGGCCTGGGTCAGAGCACGGCAGGACGTAACGCGAGTGTGAGGGAGAGTGTGGGAGAGAGAGAGAGACTGAGGGAGGGGAGAGAGAGAGCGAGACAGAGAGCGAGAGAGTGCGAGAGAGAGAGCAAGAGAAAGAGGAACTGGTGGCTTGAACAGTAACCGTGGAACCGCGGAAGAGAGCTCCGCTCCCACACTGCAGAGACCGCCCCCCTGTCCAACCCCTTGTCCCCCTGTTGCCACCACCCACCCATGTATTTTCTCCATGGAAAAAAAGACCTCCATGGCACCAGAAGGCCTTCATGAAGTTATGCTTTTGTTTATGTAACTCGTTCAACTTGCTGCTCATTGTAATACGGCCCGGCTATGAGCCTGGCTAAAACAACAGCGAACCCGATTAAAGGGGGGCGATTCAAACGGCATATTTTGTTACCTCTCCTTGGAGAATCCAGTGTTTTTCTATCTGCTGCCGGTACGCCTAGGAGTCATAACATGATAGATATTTATTTCAGCAACGGGCTCTTTTCCCTGACACATGGATACACGTGTTATCAGCAGACGTGACAGTGATGTGAAGCCCACCAACAGGCTTACACAAGTACAGAAAAGGGCTAATGTGTGGACGACAATGTTGGTGTTTGTGTGTATCTACATGCTTGCAAGGTTGTGTGTGTGTGTGTGTGTGTGTGTGTTTGTGTGTGTGGCTGGTAGAAGGGTACTTGCCTTCTCAGAACCTTCTCCAGTGGAGGATTGGAGGGTTTAGCACCTCCACAGGCCTGGCTGGTCCCTCTTCATGCTTCTGAAAGAGACTGTCTTGGGGGGGGGGCATCCTCTCACAAGGCCTCCCGAGGCCCAAATTGTATTTCGTTGTAATGTGTTCTGTCAACCGAAACAGGGCACTCTTCGAGATATATCGACCGCACAGGCCTGTTTTCCCCTGTAGACATAATCTTTTTTATTACATTTGTCCCCGAATGGGAGTGGGGCTCGATGCCGTTGTGTACAGTCACTGTCCTGCCATGCAATATGGCCGTGTGGTTGGATGAGGTAATTGTTCTGGAGGCCTCTGGGAGACTGTGTGGAGACAGGGCTGGAGAATTGGAATCATTTTTCTTCATCTTTTTTGCTTGTGCCCCCTTTCCCTTGACACGAGGGCAGCATTCTGTTCTCTGTTCTCTCTCTTTGTTTTTGGGAGGGTGTTGGGGCGGTAAGCATATTACCAGGATACAAGTGTCTCTGACCATGTTTTCTCATGAGGCGCTGTCATGGATTCCAAAGACGTGTAACGGCATGGATTCACAATTTCACACAAGCATCGACTATGAAGAGTTAAGGGTAGACTGGAAAAAATGATTTCTCTCTTTCCCCTTTTTTTTTCATACTTTACTTTTTTTTGCGGGTAGATGTTCACGTGACATTTTGTTTGAGGGTAGATGTGCAAGTGACATTCTATGCCCATTATAAAGCAAAGACAGTTGGCCTGCTTTTAAAATAGGAGAGGGAAACAGTTATACATTAAAAAAAGAGAATTAGCGTAATTAATTATCTCTAAAATGGGTCCAGACACGCAACCTTGCAGTTGCCTTTCCTAAGCAACATGGAAACTGTGATTCAAGGCCACAAGAGTGGGGGGCTGGGAATTGGCAGAAGAAGAGGGGGTGCGTGGGGGATACAGCTCTGTTTAGTTCGATTTCTATATGCTCAGAGAGATTGGGTCACCCAAAGTTCAGAGACAGTTGTTTTCAAGTGGAAATAATGTGTCTGCCTGTGTGTGTGTGTGTGTGTGTGTGTGTGTGTGTGTGTGTATGATTTCGTTTCTTCTAGCTATCACTGGTGACCTCGATCTCAGCATCCTCGTTTTGAGATGATTATGTTGACATACGTGGCAGACGACTACGGCCTCCAGAGGACTCGCTTCTACATTATTAAAAATGGAAAAATCATAAAAAGGTTATTTGCTCAAATAATGAAACCTTGCCAGAAGCCCAAAATGAGAAATGAGTTGTTACCAAGAGTCGGAATTATTTCACAATTGTTATGTAAGAGGTGCTGACATGTAATTTATAGTATGCAATTTGTCTGCATGTGTACATTAAATTAATCAATTGTTACCAGAGAAGGTAAAATAAAAACATTTACAATTGTTTTCTTCTGGGATCTATTTTCCCTGCCAGAAAAAGTACCGTAGCCTTGATTCAAGACAGGTCATGCGTTAAAAATATGACCACCCATAACAGTTGACAATGACGCTGTAGTTAACACCGTCTGCAAAGCAACCACAGCAGACAGGTCCAAGGCAAGCATGACCACGCACACACACACCCACACACATCACCGGTGACCACACACACACACACACATACACACACACACACACACACACACACACATACACATCACTGATGACCGCACACACACACCCACACACATCACCGATGACCACACACACTCACACACACATCACTGATGACTGCACACACACACCCACACACATCACCGATGACCACACACACACACAAACCCCCACACATCACCGATGACCACACACATGTCACCGATGACCACACACACAAACCCACACACATCACTGATGGCTACACACACAAACCCACACACATCACTGATGACCACACACACAAACCCACACACATCACTGATGACCACACACACACCCACACACATCACTGATGACCACACACACAAACCCACACACATCACCGATGACCACACACACACACACACACACACAAACCCACACACATCACTGATGGCCAGTCCTCGATTTTCCTCCTCCCCTGCCAGGTAAAGTGAGGCTCCTGCCCCGTTCAAAGTGTTCCTTACCCGCATGAACCTCCTAACTGCCTCCTCCCTCTGGCTGTCAGCCTCTCTGCCTCCAACTGTCAGACTGCCTCCCCTGCTCCTCTCCCCACTTACCGACCCGCTTCCCTGCTCCTCCCCCACCTGCCGGCCTGCCTCCCTGCTCCTGTCCCCTCCTGCCGACCTGCCTCCCATGCCTCACTCCCTGCCCGGCTGAGTGTTGCCCTAGGCCTCCCCAGCCCAGCCATCCTGCATAATGCATGGTCTACATTACATTAATAATGCAGCAGATACTGTACCTCCAGATTTGCTGGGGCCCACCGGAGCCACGGACCCTGTTCCTTTAGTTCAATGAACATCCAGGGCAGAGACGTGATCACACCTCTTCTACAGTGTGTGTGTCAGGGGTAAGGAGATGTGTGTGTTTGTGAGGTGTGTGTTTCGTGGGGATGTATTTTTGCCTCTGCAATTGAAAATGTATTGACCCGTGTGTGTGCACAATCAAGTACAGTAAACAACTACTGAGGCTATTTAATTCAGGTTGTTTCGAAATTCATTCATTGTTTTCGTCATCAAAACTTTTTAAATTACTTTTTTTCCCTAAAACAACTGTGTTTAAGGGCAGCGTTTGTGCCTTCAAGTGTGTGCGAAGATATTGATGTCTGTATGAATGGGTGTCTGGTCATGCATGGATATATATGTGTGTGTGCGTGTGTGTGTTTGTGTGTGCGCATGACTGAGTGTGTCAGTGTGTGTGCCCGTATGTTTGTGTCCGTGTATGCGGCAGGCCTTTTTGACATGCATTACCGCAGCGATGAGGGAGGGGGACATGACAGGAGTTCAGCCAGCCATGTTGAGGGATTGGTAATGCAGGGAAATACGCAGGAGCCTTGTACTGTTTGACCGCTGGCCTGCCAATGAGACCTGATTATCAATGAGTGCAAACGACGCAACCAACAACCACCTCCGTATCTCTCCCTTCCAACCCTCCTCCACTTCTCCTCCAACCTCCTCCACTTCTCCACCAACCCTCCTCCACCAATCCTCCAACACTCCTCCACTTCTCCTCCCTCTCCCTCATCTGAGTGTTCTCCCTCCGGAGAACAACGTGCTGTGTCCAAGCTTTTTAGAACAGTGCAAAGGAAGAAGAGTAAGAGGAGATAGAGTGAAAGAACAGTGTCCAGAGGAAAGAGAGACAGAGGACAAGGACAGTGTCCAGATGGGAGAGACAGAGGACAAGGACAGTGTCCAGATGGGAGAGAGATAGAGGACAAGGACAGTGTCCAGATGGGAGAGAGATAGAGGACAAGAACAGTGTCCAGATGGGAGAGAGAGATAGAGGACAAGAATAGTGTCCAGATGGGAGAGAGAGATAGAGGACAATAACTGTGTCCAGATGGGAGAGAGAGATAGAGGACAAGGACAGTGTCCAGATGGGAGAGAGATAGAGGACAAGGACAGTGTCCAGATGGGAGAGAGATAGAGAACAAGGACAGTGTCCAGAGGAGAGAGATAGAGGACAAAGACAGTGTCCAGAGGAGAGAGATAGAGGACAAGGACAGTATCCAGAGGAGAGAGACAGGAGGCACCAGGAGGGGTCTCTACTGAGAGACTTACCCAGAGTACACTGCCAGTCACTCCACATGATGCCCCAAAAGACTGCACCCCACCCCTTCCCCTCCTCTCCCCTCTCCTCCTCCCAGGTGAGTTCTAATTGACAGGTTAATGGGGAGGAAAGGCGTACGGACACAGGGGGCAAGAACATTGTGAGGACCACCGCCTTGTAATTGTTCACCGTGGCTGCGGCGGCTGACAGTTGACACCTGGGCAGGGAGTGAGAGTTATTCTTTACAATACACAGCGCCACAGGCACTAGGCTGACAAAAATTATAGATGATCAGAGTTTGTTGTGCACTGACTCCCTGGGACGAGAGTCAACACACACGCGCCCGCGCACACGCACACGGTTAAACACATTACTTGTGTGTACTTGGGTTTTACTAAGTGTGCTTGTAAGAAACATTTCATTTACACTTTGTAAATTAACCTTTTTTGTTAATGACAAAAGCAGTTTTGTCGGTCAAATAATCAGACAATCATGACAACACATTCGTTAAGTATGTGAATACAAACTACAGCTGCACGCACATGAATACAGTACAACGTTATTTACTGTACATTAATACAGCATTAGACAATTATGGTATTATTGCATGGATGGGTTGCTGTTTACCTTCTTAACAACATACATATTTATATTTACCATATTGCTTAGTCTATCAATAGAGTTATTGGACTTTCAAGAAGACCTATAGCAGAATATGGAGATGCAGAGAGATGAAGAGAAATTGAGCTACTAGGAAGACAAAGAGAAAATGGAGACAGAGAGAAAGAGAGAGCAAAGTCAGGAGCCTTCTCCACAAACCCTTTCTCCCATTCCCTCCTCCCTCCATCAGAGCCCTCTCCTCTTTTAGAAGGGGCAATGCAGCAGAAAAATATAGTCGATTGAACGCTCACTGGGTGTGAAGACATGAAAAGGAGCGGAGATGAGGAGAGGCGGCCCATTGCATTCCCATAATGACACAGCTCACTGCCTCCTCTCTATAGGATCAATGGCCGCAGGAGATAACTCCCTATCGCTAACCCGTAGGCAATATATGGATCTGGAGGAAGAAGTCGCCTCAAGCAACAGATCTAAGATCAGATTACACCCAATAATAGTAATAAAGGATACAAAATAATTCTGCATCAGCGGTTAGTGGAAAATCTCTACCTTCAATCCAGGGTCCATCCTTTGGATGGAATCATTATGGAGGGAGGTTGAGTAGTGGGCCTGACATTGTAGAGAGGTTGAGTAGTGGGCTTGACATAGAGGAGGAAGGTTGAGTAGTGGGCCTGACATTGTAGAGAGGTTGAATAGTGGGCCTGACATTGTAGAGAGGTTGAATAGTGGGCCTGAAATTGTAGAGAGGTTGAGTAGAGTGCCTGACATTGTAGAGAGGTTGAGTAGCGTGCCTGACATTGTAGAGAGGTTGAGGAGTGGGCCTGACATTGAGGAGGGAGGTTGAGTAGCGTGCCTGACATTGAGGAGGGAGGTTGAGTAGCGTGCCTGACATTGTAGAGTGGTTGAGGAGTGGGCCTGACATTGTAGAGAGATTGAGTAGTGGGCCTGACATTGAGGAAGGAGGTTGAGTAGTGGGCCTGACGTTGTGGAGCGGTTGAATTATGGACCTGACATTGTGGAGAGGATGGGTACTGGGCCTGACATTGTAGAGAGGTTGAGTAGTGGGCCTGACATTGTAGAGAGGTTGAGTAGTGGGCCTGACATTGTAGAGAGGTTGAGTAGTGGGCCTGACATTGTAGAGAGGTTGAGTAGTGGGCCTGACATTGTTAATTGTAACTTCAATCTCCAGTCAAAAGTGCTGCCCCTGCTCTCTAACAAACCAAAAGGGTGCTAATGTTACTGCCACTGAGTTATTTGAATTCCCCGAGTTTGCCCTGATGAGTGGTTCCAATCTCAGCATGAATTAGACGATCATAAATGGTTAACTTAAATATATGTCTTGCCTTCATGTAAACACATAATTGATCATGCCCTTTTTTGCAGTAAAGAGACTGCTTGGTCTACTGCCAGTGTCGATACATTAAAGTTTGGATTCTTTTGGATAGGTGGAAAAAAATAGTGGCAACCAAGGACCAGTCTCGAACACACACATGTCCCTCTAGGGATACTATAGCACTCAACAGGTAGTTACCATTGCACCACAGGTATCCAGCTTTCTGGCATGCCTACAGGGATCCGTGCTGAATATTGATGTTGTGCTTGGCTTTAGGCTTCTCTTTTTCTCTCCTCAGCATTCCAAGTAAGCAGCCAGGCCATTGGAGGAAAGGCAGTGGCTTTTAAATGATTCCCAGCTCTACTGCTCCACAATCATCAAGCCTCTACTGTGCCACTGTGTGCCTCCCATACCGGTCCCATCACAACAGCGTCAGACCCTTTCTGTTTTTTAAAGATATGTTTATAGTTAATCTCTCACTAATTCTGCCTGTAGTCCTAAATGTATTCCATAATAGAATGTGGAGCGGCAATTACACAAACTCTGCTGAGGCTGCTGTCTTGTGGGTGACATCTCATTCTTTTACCCATAGTTCCCTATGTGGTTGTGCTAGCAGCACAATTTGTGAGTTTGCCTATGTAAGCCAATCAACAATTTCACTGCCGGAATACGGTATTTTGCAGTCTTTTTGATGAGGTACAAGTACAAGAAGAGACAGAAGTCACAAAGACCTCTTTAAATATCTAACAGTCGTATACATCAACATGAAAGAGTACCTCTGAATACTACTTTTTGTCACACTTTTGGTAAACACAGAATCCGTATTAATGCCCAATATTACTAAAGACACTTGACACCTGGCGCTGTAATCTTAACTAGTTTCCCATTATTTCTGTGGGAATGTTAGGTCCTACAACTCCATATCAAATGGCTAAATGATCTATGAAGTATTAAAAACAATTGTACATGTTCACTTTGCTCTAATCAGAATTAAAAAATGAATGGCTTGAGCTCAGAATACAATATTTCAGAGGTAATTGTTATCTAAAATTTAGGTCCAATAAGACTAGATAAGATCCAAAAGGTCACTTTTGACTGTAAACAACAAGTTTGAAGCAGGAGGAGAGTACAGCCAAAGAGTTAGTCAGCAATCTTCTTATCATTTCCTTCAAATACATCTAGATTTAAGATAGACTTCCCTGACTTTTTAAAGAAATATCAAAAATATTTTTTTGAAATACCACCAGGCTCAAAACAGCCCCTAATCATTGTCTCACAAATTATCCAGAAACATTTACTTAACTAATGAAAAAACATATTTGCTAAACTAATAAAAGGCTAGTCTAATAGGGGCCTTTCCTTGTTTTGAAAGCGTAAATGTATACAGGAGGTCTGGGAGACAAGGTCGCAGACCTGGGGCAAGGCAGACGGATGATTGATGGCAGGAAGAAACCTCAAGCACCAGGGCCATGGCACCTGTCAGTCAAAGGCAAGACGAAGGGGAGGAAAGGAGGAGGAGGGGGATAAGGAGAAATGGAGGACATCTAAGCCAAAGAGAACCTACACATTTCACTATCTACTTTAATAGAATGTCTTCCCTGCCTGGGGTTCTTATATTCACCAAGGGTGAGACAATCTGTTATTCACTTGCACAACCAGCTCCAGTCATATTTGCAGGGCACCTACGGAGGTAGATAATTCACCAGCGGCATGCAGAGTTTTATATTAAAAATCACAGAGGAATGCGTCCAAATGAGATGATTTGTTAGCAGGAATTTCCATAAACTCAAAAAATGAAAGGGAATTAATACAATAAAAAAGATGTGCTTGTATGAACAGTATGTTTGTTTAAATGTACACTGTGTAAAAAAAAAATGGATTCCACGTTGAAAATTGCAGTTTAGTAAATAATTTCATGAAGGAGATGATTTGAAGTAAACTGAAAGTAGGATGTCCGTGGATTTTATAGCCTTGTGTGCAGTGATTTTTGGAAGTGAATATGCTGAACCCCTAGTGCTTAATCTCTTACCATACCAGAGGGGCTTCCTATGTAATTCCAGACAGATTGAATCAGTGTTGAACTACAACACGGGTGAGTCCCATCATTAATAAATTAGTTTGTATTTGGGAGGATGGAAATCATTCTGCAGGTCAAGAAGGCACTGTTTTTCCTTAATCTCACTTTTAAAACTTATATCCAAGTAATTTTGTGGACTTGTCTTATACTTGTAGCCAAGGCTTACACTGAATAAAATAAAGCACCAGAAAAACACCGCAAAGTTCTGTCTCAGAACTCATTTTACTCTTGAATTTGAGCTGGCAAATCAGAAATCTATTAAAACATTAGCTAGCTAAAACTCATTAATTTTGTTTGCACTGACACACACTATTTAATTTAGGGTACACCCAGACCATTCCATATACTGCTTATTAACTTACTAATAAGCTAAACATTTTGTAAGTCTTCATAAATCCCTAATTATTGTACATTTTATTTCAAATATTTCCAATGCTTTCAAAGTTACATGTACCCAATGAATTTAATCAGTATGGTTTTGCACAACTACTGCATGGAAACAATACTATTAACTCGCTCCGTACAAAAAAAAGCAAAACAAAATAATAATTGCAAAAACGGGTTGATAAAGAACCCAATATTGTAGGATAACTTTATTAGACACACCCAGAGGAAAACTTAACACCTTTCCCACTCTATATGATCATATATCTTTAGCGTTGTGTTTTTTCTCCTCATTTTATTTCTCCACGGCTATTTAATACACTCTCTTCCTCCCTTTGTAATCCAGAGCTATTACAACACCCGCGGGATGGACCTCCATATGCAGTAATATAAACACTTTTGCAGCTGGAAGAAAAATAAGACAGGAAAAAAAAAAACAAGAAAAAAGGGAGAAGAAGCGGGATCAAAAAGATAACATCCAGAGAGAACCTATCCCCCACTGAAAAAGAAACCAGTAACTAAGGCCACAGTGGAACAGTAAAATACACGTAACGTCTGTTCCCCAGTGGCGCAGGCTGCAGTAATAACAGACCGGGGTCTCTCTCCTTCTTTGCTAGCCCTCGTCGCTAAGCTAATGGAGTCAGCAGGCTGCCGGGGTCAGTCTGCGCCGGGCGGAGGGCGCTAGCTGGTCTCACCGTGGCCTCGTCTCACCGCCGGGACCGATCTGGGCATTCATTTCACCGCCTCGCTCCCCTTTCCTGAGCTTTGCCTGAAACTCTATGATTTAAAACGAGACAAAAAAAAAAATAATGTCCCTCTCTTGAGATATTGCAAAAGTGCAGGCTTCACTTCTAAATCACAAATGTGTTTTAGGATAATTGCATGTGACGTGTTCCCTGAGAACTGTACTGCGTGGTTTTCCTCACTGCAGCAGCTGGTGTGTTCTCCTGACGAGGTGTTAATGGAGAGTGAGCGAACCAATGTGCTCCACGGTATTAATTGAAATATATGGGTCAAATGGGGTCGAAGATTTGTGCTCGGGAGGTGACCACAAGTCAGCACTGTATGGATTCCACAGGCTTGTGGCTATAACCTGCCGTATGCGTCTAAGGGATGTCACACTGCCTGTTAAGTACTCCTCCCTCCCAATCTGGTCATGCCTGGCACACGCCCAGGACCTCTGCTTCACACATGTGACTCTTCTCCCTCCGGCATCTATTTTTTTATTTCTTTGATTTGTTCTCTTGATAGGACAGTGGGAAGGAGACACTAGGGAGGCAGGTCCGGAGTGGTCTCAGAACGCTACACCAAACTCCTGCACTCTCTTTGGCATCGTAACTGTTGCACCGCGCCGGCTGATGCCAGATCATTGCAGGAAATAATAAATCCACTAATGTTTACGTGACCTCCTTATATTCGCCATAGAGAAAATCGATGCTAAGAAAAACAGTAGAATTCATCAAGCAGTTACTATGGGAATCCAAACGCGTTATCTTACACACATGCAGTATGAATGGTTTACGTGTGCCAAGGCAAGGACCATAAATCTAAGCCGTTTATAGCAGCAGACATTGAATCCAGATAAAAAACCTAACCTTTATTAATGTGAAGCCCATTGCCTCAGCTCATCCCTCTGTCATGGAGCCCAATTATCCAAATGTGGTGACAGCCAGGCCTCAATCTATCACAGTGTAGAAGTCGCTTTCCTGTGAAAACGCAGAACTACCAGCACGCTGTCCAGAATGTGTAACAGTACGGCGTGCGTCTCAGCCAGACATTCCAATCACACATCAATCTCGCTGGCCTGGGCATGCGTTGAGCACAAGTGGGACCCAGAGCGCTGAGGTGGGTTGGTGTCCAGCCTCAACAAAGGCAGACTGTGTGGCGTGGGACGGGAGGCCACGGGACCTCTCTCCGCATTAGGGCCCCGAGGAAATGGCTTCACTCAGCACCTGGATGCTGCAGGAACGCTTTACGCCGTGTGGGGCGATCAAAGTGCAGCCCAAGTCGGGGACCTAATAAAAATAAAGAAATACTACCTTAAGCCAGTCAGTCTGGTGGAGGCGAGAGAGAGAGAGAGAGAGAGAGAGAGAGAGAGAGAGAGAGAGAGAGAGAGAGAGAGAGAGAGAGAGAGAGAGAAAAGGGTAGAGACAAAATCAAACTTCATAAATCTTTGTTTATATTGCACATATGCACATCCCTTACAGGGAATGCATTTCAAAGCACTAAACCCAGAGACGTGAAACTTGGGAAGCAACTTGCTAGAAAGAGATGGAAGTAAACAGCATAACAGTTAGCAGGAGCCGAAGGGGGTGGCGGCAACCAAACAAAATCCTCCTGGGGTTGTCGTGGTGACTGGCGGCGAGCTACGGTGGAGCGAGAGGAATGCAGTGTGTGGCCTTGTGGAGGGAGAGATGGGACACAGAGAAAGCAAAGGGGTGGCCCAAGGGACACTGTGTGGAAACATTCTGACTGGAGTTCAAGGTTGGGTCTGTAGCGGCAGACTGGTGTGGCGTGGGGTGCATGGGGAATGAAACGCCATCCCCGTTTGAAAGGTAGTCTCCCTGCAATACAGCAGGATAAGGTTGCAGCTGAACATTGGTTCGGTGTCTGTTTTGACTATCTAAAAGAAAAATTAGAGAGGAATTATGGGTGTTTTAGTTGAGCCTTTCTGGCTAGTGCTAAACCGTGGTTCAGTGTGCTGTTCACCCACAGTGCCTTATTGCATTTACTGTTAGGATGCTTTTACCTTGAAATTAATACGCCTTCGAAAAAGCAATTCCGCATGGCCCAGAAATAAAAAAAACTCAGGGCTCAATTAAATTAAACCTCCATTGCAGTGTTTATGCATTAGCTTTTTACCAATGATCAATTTAACTAATAGACTGGTATTTGGTACTCTACATAAATCTACAATTGCTTCCACGGCTGCCTCGCTCTCATGCATGCTTTCACTGTTCAGATGGAGAAGGTTGCCGGCACAAGAGACATTTTGTAATAAAGACTGTGTTATCATTGCTATAAGAGGTTCGAATTAATCCAAGCCTCAGTTTAGGCTCATGAAAGACTATGATTTAGGGGTCCGTTTTCAAAAGTTATCTGATTGGATTACCCCAATCCAAAAGGGATAAGGAACTTGACACTGGCCAGCCAATAAGAGCTCTGATCTTCCGGAGAGGGACAGCTATTTGTTAATCAAATCTGACCTTAAATCAGAGATGGCAGTTTGTTTAGATTTTTTTTGGTACTCAGAAGTAGATAGTGAGTAGGAACATTGATTCAGGATTCCATATGGACGCTCAGGATGCCACTAGAACAGTAGATGGTAGATTTAGAAAGGTGAAATGGACAACGAAAAGCTGCACCCTCCCTCTCTCCACAAACCCCAAATGACTGTCAGTGCCGTTGTTTTCTTATTGCTAAAACGATACACTGTTTACTTCATTTCTGGTGAACTCAGAAAAAAAAATATTGTTTTGACAATTTTTTTTGAATGTTTGACCAAAAATAAAATAAAAATGTCATTATTTTATTAAAGTTCCACATTTGTGTTTTTTTGTCATTTTTTCTTAGACAGATTAAAAGTAGTAATACAAGCGGTTAAATAGATGGAAAGTTATAGGTTAATAGAGTTTTTTCTAAACACCGAAACCAGACTGATATAACTGATCCTATAACTTTCCATCTAAGTTTTTCCATCTAACTTTCCAACTGATTCTATATTGACCAACAAAGTGAGTGATATTTTCTGAACATTTATCTGAAAACAGGTAAAAACACAGCCACATTATGTGGTTTCATAATGTGATTTATTATAATGCTTCTATTTCAAATAATGTGTTTACTTGCTTGTTTGTTTTGAGGGAAATAAACTGAACACTAACTTCACCAAAAGACAAAAGGCCATGATTCAACATTAAAGAAGGTTGTAGGCATTGTGGATTTTCAAGGCAATGTTGGCAGAGATTACCATTCCCAATAAATGCTGCATATGTTAGTCCAACTGGAAATTGCCTTTAAACGCTGCAATTTCAATAACTTGCTTTTAGATTAAATTCAGGCCTAAAGTTTTGCTTAGAAACGCATGAAGTTATTCAACAGAGATTCTGATCCTTAGAGATTCTGAGCCTTTGAGATTCTAATCGTTGCAAAGTATTTGAAGGAATACATTCACAGGCCCAAGATGCATTTACACACAGATAGACACACACACAGACAGCAACACACAATACCATCAGGTCATAAGGATTATTTGTAATTTTCTGTTAATTGGTGGAAAAATACCTTCCTTATTGTTTCTAGGTTTGTGTTTTGTGTTTCTAGGTTTATGTTTTGTCATTCTAGGTTTGTGTTTTGTCATTCTATGTTTGTGTTTTGTCATTCTAGGTTTGTGATGAAGCACAGGAGAAAAGCCACTATTAACGTACAGTAATGCACTGGCACCTGTCCCCTCAGTTGAATGGCAGACAAACTATTGTTTATTATTTATTCCAAGCCTAAATGCTGCCAAATTGACAATGCTTTGAATTGCATGCAGTCTTTTTATTTTAAATAAAAGATATCCAAAAGATATGGTGGCAACCAACCCAGTACATTCCTTCTAGTCTTTAACTGAGTGATGATTTCACCTCTCAGTGTTTCACCTCTCTGCTGAAGTTTGGCAAAGATTAAAGTATATTCTGCCTTCATCCTAACCACACAGATTAATGGAATGCCCCCAATAATGAGAAGAAACCTTCAGCAAGCAATGTGCCAATATAAATATTAATCTGTTCTTAAATACTAATTTTGGGATTTGCATCCTGCTTTGATCATACATATTTTTCTGACACTACTTTTCTGTATCATTACTGCCTCTGAAAGATTCATGCTGGGTTTCGATTAGAGGTTCTCCAGCACAGCCATGTAATATGGAGGCCCGATCCCCACCCACTCTTATTCTCTCTCTATTCTCTCTCTCTCTCGCTCTCTCTCATTTTTTAACTCACCCTTATTCTTTCTACATTCTCTTTCCTCTTAAACAAACACTAAGGAAATATCAAACTCCCTCAAAATTGAGGGTTTTTGCAAATTCAGCAAGCAATAATTTAGTTGAGGAAAGATAACATTTTGCCAAAATCAGACTATAAAAATGAGTTGTCGGGAATTGGGTAATATGTTCACTATGGGCTAGTGTACAGTAGTATCACCAGCTGAACTATGGCTGATAGTTCATGAAAAGTTTAATGCAGCACCATTTCATAATCACAAAATAAGAGCTAATGGAGAGAAAAAAAAAGATCTTACAATGTCAAAAAAGATTTAAATTTCATATGTCCAATATTCAAATGTTTGACATTAACTCAAACATAATCTCTCAAAAGTCTTAGGCAATCAGCAAATAAGTACTCAAACAAAACCTACAATAATTTCATGCTAAACAGATTGTTTAAATCCATGAATTGAAGACAGTTTGTATCAACTTAATAAATATCATAATGTTTGTTTAATTTTTAATATCTCCCACAATGTGCAATACCAAGCAGAAAGAGAAATATATCAAACAAATCATTATTTATTAACATCTCTAACAAAATAGTATCGAGCGAACAGCACACTAATGTGGCGGGAGATTAATTAACATTTATATCAGACTGCACAAACAATAGCAGACACACAGAATATCAATTACAAAACAAATGTTTGTTCAGTACATGTTCATTGAATATGATGGGTTCCTACAGTAAATCAGTAAATATCTTGTTTACCTTTCTGCTAGGCGCTAGGTTTTATGTTCTCTCCCAAACACATGAACAACATTTTTCCATTCACTGGCACCATGCTGCTATAACACCGTTATAAAACAGAAAAGACCACTGTAGCTGTAACTTTAAAATAACGGTCACTGGGGGTAGGGCTAGGTTTTGGGTTTAGGGATAGGCATTACAGGTTATGTTTAGGATTAGGCATTAGGGCTAAGTTAAGTTATGGCATAAATGTTAGGTTATTGAGTCGACGGTCAGGGTAAGGTTTAGGATTAGTAAAAATAGGATTTTAAACAGAGTCAAATTTTAACATCGGGGAAAGAGAAGAAAAAAACGGATGAAATTAATGATTGAATTTGCCTATAACTCTCTGTGTATGTGCGAATGTGTGTGTGAGAGAGTGTGTGAATTTCTTGAGATGAGTCTCAGTCTTCAGTCCTGTGCGTGGCTAGCTCTCCCTCCCTTTCCCTCTCTTTGCCTACATCTTCAGTTTCAGTGTGTGCTTGTATTGTGTAAGCCACACCCACGGATATTAGTTTCTTGTCTTCAAAGACTTGCTGATTGGTCTCAGAAACCAATAGTTCTGAAAACTGTATTATTAATCTCTTTCTTTAACATATTAATTCAGGAACTATCAAGTCAATTGACTAAAAATTTAGTTGTGCACTTGAGTTGTACAACATTTTCTAAAAAGCCCACTTACTACAAGTTAATGGGTGAAAGAAAGACTCTATAAGACTGAAATCCTAAACAAATAAAAAAACACAAGGTCTACTTGTGGGTGAGCCCTGAGGTGTGCAATATTTGGGAAACGGGTGAAATGGCAAGGCGAAACGCACTCAAGTGCGAAGAGTGCTAAAGAATGGCATATTTGGGGTGTCTGGCTTTTTCTATTTCCCAGTAATTTGTGCAGCTAGGGTGGCGATGAGTGTCTTCACCGCAGTAGTGACACATTCGGCAGGTTCAGCCATGACGGGGGCGGTTAATGGGACCCAAAAAACACTGATTCTGGAGTCAGGTGTCATGCCGTGTGCACACGCCACCATTTCAGGGTAGGGGCTCCACTGTACTCGTCTCAAAGGTCCTAGCTACCTACCATACAGCCTGAATCCTTCCGTCCTGACCAATACAATAACGAGGTAACGACACCTTTTCTATTTTGGGGCGTGCCAATCCCCGAGCCCCATGACTTCCTGTTAACTTTAATCATCAGGCCTGCTGTTTGAAAGAGGGGCTGCTGATTTAGATCTTCAAAGCCAAACAGCCATTTGAATTTCATTTCAATCCTTTACCCCTGAATCTTTTGGCAGGGCGAACAACAACCCTGGCACTCCATTTATCTCCCTGCTAGACGGGATTATGACACCCCACTGATGCGCTCCCCGGCGGACACAAATTGGATATTTAGAGTTAAACGTCAAGGTTAAACGACCTTGTCTTCAGAGGCGTGCCACCTCAGAAGTGGGTTAGACAATGCCTTGCAAGACTTTCTGATCTATCTATCTTTCTATCTATCCATCGATCTGTGGCATTTTCTCCCATTTCTGTTGGAATTGAAACCGCTGTGCATTTGGTATTATGTGACTTCATGCTTTGCTCCGGAGCACATTGAATTAAGGAAGTCTTTTAGTGGAGTTTTGTCCTTGACGCGTGGTTGGTATGTGGACTGATGTTGATCACATCCATCTTTTAGGTTCGTCGTTCATTAATTCGTAGATTAAAATGAAGCCTTCACTTCAACTACTGTGCATACATTTTATATACTGTAGTTATATTATCATCAATACCTTTGAACTGTACATTTAAATACAATGAGTACGGACAGACGACACACAGTGAGTACGGACACACGACACACAGTGAGTACGGACCCACGACACACAGTGACACAGTGAGTATGGACCCACGACACACAGTGAGTACGGACCCACGACACACAGTGAGTACGAACCCACGACACACAGTGAGTACGGACCCACGTCACACAGTGAGTACGGACCCACGACACACAGTGAGTACGGACCCACGACACACAGTGGGTACGGACCCACGACACACAGTGAGTACGGACCCACCACACACAGTGAGTACGGACCCACGACACACAGTGAGTACGGACCCACGACACACAGTGAGTATGGACACACGACCCACAGTGAGTATGGACACATGACACACTAAGCAGAAAGAGAAATTAAGATCCATGTATGATCGCCTTCAGTAGAAAACTATCGCAAATGACAATAGATGGTATTAAAGACCACAGACAGTAATCTCTGTATGTCCCTTACATAGAGATTTCTCTGGATTCTCTGAATCTTTTAATGATATTATGTACCCTAGATGATGAGATCCCCAAACTCCCCAAACTTAAGCACGTTCCCCAAACTTAAGCACGTTCCCCAAACTTAAGCACGTTCTTTGCTGAATTGCTCAAGCTCTGTCAAGTTGGATGGGGACCACTGCTGAACAGTAGTGTTCAATCTTTACTCTCAATTGGATTGAGGTCTGGGCTTTGACTGGGACACTCAAGGACATTTTGCTTTTTTGAAGTCACTCCAGTGTGGCTTTGGCTGTATGTTTTGTTTTGCCAGAAAATTGATCTTCTCCCAAGTCCAAGGTCTCAGACTTCAATGGGTTTTCCAGGGTTTCTAAATATTAACTTTGCTGTATCCATGTTGCCCTCTACCTTCTGACCCTTTCCAGATCCTGAGAAAGCGAAGCATCCCCATAGCATGACACTGCCACCACCATTCTTTACGGTATGGATGGTGTTCTCATGATAATGTGTGGTGTTAGTCTTGCGCCGACATTGCGCTTAGCAATTATTCAGGTGTGTCATAGTAAAGGAGTTGAACAGTAATGCAATTTATATTTCTAATTAATTTAGAAAAAAAAATCAGATTTTATTTTTTACTTTAACATAACTCTTGTGTCGATTAGTGGCAAAACCTCTTCATTTAATACATTTTGATGTCATTCTTTTTTATATCAGGATGTGGAAAATTCCAAGGGGGTGAATACTTTTGAGAGTCACTGCAGTTTGTAATTCACCAAATCCCAAGCAGTTAGTGTACAATGTCTGAACATGGAACAACGTCATGTGAAGCGTTCAAATTAACAACCTTCAACATGTAAGGGGAAACACGGGTGAAAAGGCTAAACTGGGTTAAAGACATAAGACGCTGACCCCTCAGGCTCGGAGAACATGCACATACTTCACGGAGCTGATGTTAAATTACAACTATTTACATTTCAGTGAGAGACAAGAAATAAGGAATGAAGAGGGAAAACCAACTAAAAAAAAGCACCCCCCCAAAGTCCCTCGTCAGTGTTTAATCACAACTTCAAAGTGTAATTGGTCTTTTCATCCGTCCCTGTAGAGACGGAATTGTAATGAGGGAAGACAGGTCTTAAGATTAATTGGCTCGCCTTTATAGTTGTGACTTGCCCTTGGTTGGGCAATCGCCCTGCACATCTGTGATTCATTACTACCCTGCGCGGGGTCTCCACCTGAAACCTGCAGGGGCTGGGGATACTTGGGCGGCGTGAAGCAGACGACTGATCACAGAACAAGGCATCAGTGAACATGTTGTCCCCCACATTCGTCGTTTCATATTAGCGATAAGAGCTTGCAGCCTTAGTGTTCACGTGCTCCAAAATGTAGTTATACAGAGTTTATTTGAATTATTTGAATGAGTCTCTACCAGCTTTGTACACTTGGACGGCGATTTTGCCCAGAGCTGACAGTCGTCACAGAGCCAACAGAGTTGTCACAGAGCCGACAGTTGTTACAGAGTCAACTACTGGGCTGATTTTCCAGATACATATACACCATCATTCACCCACGTTTTTTCACAACATGCTGCATTACAGATACAAATTTTACTGAAAACATCACTGCATTTGATCGTAAATAATAATTCCCCATAGCAGCCTAATAACCATTTAATTTCAATCAGACTCATTGGGGAAATGCATTTAAATCTTTTTGAGTTATGCAGTGTTGTTGTGAATGAGTGGGCACATTTTAAGAAACAAATCACACGGTCTTGACCTGGCTGTAAACTCACAACCTGTTGGATACAAAACAGCTGCTCTGACCACTAAGCTACGCAGCAGCTTGGCGAGACCAGCAAATATTCTACATGCAATTATGCAAGTATGTGTGTTCATGGACTTTTAAGGTCTGTGTGTGTGCCAATCGACTTCATTTTGAAAATGCCATCTCTCAATAGTAAGACACAGAAATCGCATGTGACACACAAGAACGAACAAACAGACCAAACTTGTTACCTTTGTTACCGATTTTATTAAGGGGGGACAACTAGTCATACCTTCCATGGAGCCCTATTCAGCTGACGTGCCAGAAGCCGATGGCATATAAGGACAACGGTTATTTGATGGTTCAGATCTGATTGTGAATCAGCTTGCGAGGGACAAACCCAGTGGGATGGACTGAAAGGTTCAGTCCACGGAACGTTTTTTCAGAAGTCATGTACCTGGATTTTGCTTATCCAGTAGTGTTAAATAGAACATTTATTCTATATCTTTGCATTCTGTTTCTATATTTGTTTAGGTTGGTGTTGATGATTAACAGATACAGCAATCTAATTGTGATCAGATCTCATAAGTATAAATAGACATGAACCAGACTAGATCATAACAAAAGAAGCATGTTAGAACTAGGGGTAAACACAAGACCAAACGTTAAGAAACAATTTGAATCAGAGTCAGACATACTTTACATTTACGTACAACACGCTTAAATGAAGGAATTAAAACAAGGAGCCGAGTACATTCCTCAAGGTGACACCATTAAACACAAGAGGACATACAACTATTGCTCTAGAATGTTTTCCGGAGTGTTTACTCCACATATCTTTGTCCTCTGATTGGTTAATCCTCTCACCCTACAACTCCTATTAAATAAATACAATGGCCTCCTAGTCCAATCCCCCTTCCTGCTTCCTTTCCTGTGCAGACCTGCCCACCCATTCCAATCTCAGCCTGTATCACTGTTTGTCTTTCACAAAGGTCAGCTATTGGCCCGTAATCACATCTGTTCACTATCTGTTCATTGGCCTTATCAGCCAGAGCCGCCGAGAGAGGAAAAGAGGGGAGGCTTTTATCTCGAGAGCTTTCATCAGTTAGCCAACACAATGAACTAAAATTACTCAAATGGGGTTTTCACTGTTGTCCTTTGCAAGGGTTGTGCATATCTGCCGTCACAGTGGTAAAGTATTGGATAGATGTGTGTGTGTGTGTGTGTGTGTGTGTGTGTGTGTGTGTGAGTGAGTGAGTGAGTGAGTGAGTGAGTGAGTGAGTGAGTGAGTGTGTGTGTGTGTGTGTGTGTGTGTGTGTAAAGGTATGTTTGTGCGTTTGTTTTCGTGTTCATACTTGTGAGGACCCAAAATACTGTGCGAGAGCCAAGAGAACAAAACGTCACCACACGACTAGCAAACCACAGACGATTTCGTCCGGAACTAAAATGGCTAATTTAAGAGTTAGGGGTAGGTCTATGTGTTAGGGGTTAGGTTTAGGAGTTAGGGTTGGGTTTAGGGTTGAATGTGTCTGTGTCCTGTGTCTTTGTAGATGACTGAAGTTTGTGTGTGTGTGTGTGTGTGTGTGTGTGTGCAGGGGGAAGACAGTAGAGTGGATGAATGAGGTTTGTTGATGGCCGGTTTTGTTACTGACTCTGACTCCAAAGTGAGTTCCAATCCATGTTCATATTGTGTTTATGTTCAACAACATTTCCACTCCTTCCTGTAACCAATCCCAATTAATACCTAGCCTTAATACCTAACCTTAACCCTAACCTTGATACCTAACCATAATACCTAACGCTCTTTTTGCAAAGGTCATGCATATCTTCTCTTAATCAGATCATGGTTGACATCTAAATGTTTTTATCTACTTCACATCACTAAAAGACATTTATTTTAACTTCAAGTAAAATACTAACGTGAGACTGAAATATTGTTGCTATGTGTTTTAAGACTGTGGGCAGCTTTTACAGGTCCACATAAGGAAAAATTATAATTTTATTTGAACTTGGGTTTAGGGTAAAAGTTACAGTTGGGGTAAGGGTTAGAATCTGAGTCAGAATGAACTTTAGGGGCATGTGGTTATGTTCAGAGTTACCGTTTGTGGGTTTAAAGATGCTAGGGAAAACCTGAGGGTTATGTTTTGAGCTTAGGGGAAGGAGCATTTTCAATGGGAAAACACTTGTGTCCCTACAAGGATGGATATTTCCATGTGTGTGTGTGCGCGTATTTGAGTGTGTGTGTGTGTGTGTGTGCTTGTGAAGGAATAGGTGTGCATGTGTGCGGGTAGGCGTGCGTTTGTGCATATGTGTAAATAGGTATATGTGGCAGGACATCTCCCTCTGGTTTAGATCAGAATACTAATGGCTCTAGCAGGCTCCCCTTTGCTCTCCAGAGGTGACTGGAGATTCAGTTGGTCTCCATTCAGTGCAAGGAAGAAGAAAGGGGGGGGTGGGGGGGGGGTTGTCATCATCATGTAAAGCACATGGCATTCCCACACAGCACCCTCAGGCCACTCTCCTCTCGGCTGTGGCGTTTTCATCACCACTTCAAACACTCAATCACCAGGTACTCAGGATTACTGGAGACAAATGTCAAAACACTTGATTCCAAGAGCCAGTCTCTCTCCAGTCGCCTATGAATTATTAATTCCATTTCCTCCTCATTGGGCCGATTGTTTCTGGAGGGAAAGTATGTATAGCGGGAGGGGGAACGGGTCATTGTATATCGGGTTGCGTGCTGATCGAGGTGGTGAATTTATTCCTTCAAGTTCTTCCCCCCTCCCCGCGTTGTTTATCACATCGCAGTTTGGGAGAGATCAAAATCTCCGTTGAACGGTTTCACTCGCCACACAAGCACAACAACAACCCAGAAATCTGGAGCCCTGAAGTGACTGCAGTTTTTATAGAGGGATTTTAACAGCGGAGATTGTATGTGGGCCTTGCTAATGGTTCATTTCCATTTCTGCCAGCTGTTGAAAATGATGGCCACAAAACCTTAGCAAAGCAGCAGGCAGCTCCGGGAGCTGTAAGTCACAGACCTGTTGTGTTGCTGAGGGGAATCAGATGGCAAAGAGTGGACATCAGTACATCATCGTTACGCGTGAGCAATTAGAGTCTTCCAAACATATTCCACATGCCATTTAGTGCCCTAACTTATACGGCTGACAGAGTCTGTCTTCTCCTTCAAACTCCAACATCGCCTCACAAAGACGCCGCCATGCCAAAGCAGTCTGTGACAAAGTATATGAGTGTGCAACAAGCGACCAGGTCAAAGGGTTCAGGGGTTCTCTCCATTTTTCACTCCCGCTGCAGATCTCAGTGATTTCATTTGAAGGGCCAAATGATTTAACGACTTGGAAAAAGGCAACAAACCCCTCTGGGAGTTTTCCTGTTCACAGCAGTGGCTTGGCTAACTCCACATCTGGCTTAAAACACAATTACAAATGATGATAAATATTTTATCTGGGTTTACGTAATACTTTATCTGGTTACCTGTGACACAACATTGAGGAGCATAGAGGAGTGCACACTGTCTACCTAGGCTAACTACAGCAAACACTAAACATATCACAGAGATGTCAGATTATATTTTTACCCGAGCGTGGCCTAGTCACTAAGAATTATCCACCGCCATGACCAGTCAACGACCTGCAAGTCTCTTTCCACATTTCAATCCCCCAAACCCCAATGTGAACAGTCATAACATGAGCTACTGCCTGAACAACCCAGGAGGGCAGTAGAGGATTTAAAGGCAGAACCCCAGGAGGATTGATTTAGAGGCAGAACCCAACACTGTCTATCTGACTCTTTCCTTATCAAACTCTTTAACAACATTGTGATTTGTCCCAAATGGAAAATAAAAGACATGCTACTGGAAACGTGCTTTAAACTTAGATCTATCAGTTTGTTTCAAAGCCATAATGTCTGTTTTGATTTACCTGATTGGTGATTGATAAATAGTCTTGAATTCTTTGCACCAAAACCTAAAAGACATTAAGTTGAACAGAAGGGTGGCCTACTCTGTTCTGTTAGTTGCTTAGTCTATGTAAATAGTCACTCATGACAAACCTTGCTATCGCCAAACAATCAGAGTGCTTGTAGGAGCGCATCCGGACACAGTCCACACACTCAGGCCAGGGAGAGATTGTTGCTGGAAAACTGAGCTCCCAACTTTATTTGTAGGACTTCTTGTGTGGATTTTACTGAGAATACTATACTATACTGGACTGGAATGCTGTGTGTGCGTTCAGTTAACGCCAACGATTCCAAGTTATTTTAAGTGGAGTCCAATCAAGAGCCCTTATAGTAATAATAATCAAGCAGTGTGTGTTTGTGTGTGTGTGTGTGTGTGTGTGTGTGTGTGTGTGTTCCTAACATATGTAAAGCAAGCAAAACCATTTTACCCTGCCCTTTCAGAACATCTGGGCCGCTGCTGAATCTAGTTGTCTTTCCCGGCTGTAGATGTTCAGAGTCTAGGTCTGAGTCAGTAAGTAAACTAACGGGTGGGGGAGTTCATATCTGTTACAGCTGGGGAGTTTTCAGACACATCTACCTAATATGTTACACAGAGTACTAAAAAGAAACTTTATACAATGAGAGAAAAAGTAAAACAGTCGAATAAATTGAATGAATAAACAAACAATGAATAAATTGCCCTAATAAATTACACCATATGTTGGTGATACTTAAAGGGAAAGTAGGAAAGTATTCAGACCCCTTAACTTTCTCCACAATATGTTGTGTTACAGACTTCATTTATAATTGATCAAATGTACTTTTTTTGCCATCAATCTACACTCAATGCATAATCCATAATGACAAAGCCAAAACAAGGTTCTTAATGTGTGCCAATTAATCGAAAAGGAAAATATCCTGTGTATGTAAGTATTCAGGCCTTTTGACATGACACTCAATTTGAGGCAAATTGTGCTCAGATGCATCCTGTGTCCTTTGATCATCCTTGAGATTTCTCCAGAACTTGACTGGAGTCCAAAGCAAAAATCAAGCCATGAAGTCCAAATAACTCTGTAGACCTCCAAGATAGGATTTTGTGGAGGCATAGATCTGGGGAAGGTTATGAAAAAAATTTATAAAGCATTGAAAGTTGCACAGCAGGAGCACAATGTGCTTCATCATTCAATAATGACAAAACTTTGGAATCACTAAGACTCAGAACCCAAATTAAGAAACTGGACAAGAAGGGCCTTAGTCAGGGAGGTGACCAAGCACCCCATGGTCATTTTGACAGAGCTTCAGTGTTTCTCTGGAGAGATGGGAGACCCGGGCCAGAAAGACATCCATCTCTGCAGCACTCCGTCAATCAGGCCTTTACGGTAGAGTGGTTAGATAGAAGCCACTACAGTAAAAGGCATACAGTGGATATAAAAAGTCTACACACCCCTGTTAAAATGCCAGGTTCTTGTGATGTAAAAGAATGAGACAAAGAAATCATGTCAGAACTTTTTCCACTCTTAATGTGACCTATAATGTGAACAATTCAATTGAAAAACAAACAAATCTTCAAGGGGGAAAAATGAAAAATAAAAACCTTACAATAACCTGGTTGCATAAGTGTGCTCACCCTCATATAACTGGGGATGTTGCTGTGTTCAGAATTAACCAATCACATTCAAACTCATGTTAAATATAAGTCATTACACACCTGCCATCGTTTAAAGTGACTGATTAATCACAAATTACGTTCAGCTGTTCTAGTAGGATTTTCCTGACATTTTCTTAGTTGCATCTCAGAGCAAAAGCCATGGTTCGCAGAGTGCTTCCAAAGCATCAGAGGGATCTCATTGTTGAAAGATATCAGTCAGGAGAAGGGTACAAAAGAATTTCCAAAGCATTAGATATACCATGGAACATAGTGAAGACAGTCATCATCAAGTGGAGAAAATATGGCACAACAGAGACATTACCAAGAACTGGACGTCCCTCCAAAATTGATGAAAAGATGAGAAGAAAACTGGTCAGGGAGGCTTCCAAGAGGTCTACAGCAACATTAAAGAAATTGCAGGAATTTCTGGCAAGTACTGCCTGTGTGCTACATGTGACAACAATCTCCCGTATTCTTCATATGAATGGGCTATGGGGTAGGGTGGCAAGACGGAAGACTTTTCTTACAAAGAAAAACATCCAAGCCCGGCTGAAGTTTGCAAAAACAAACATCAAAACCCCCAAAAGCATGTGGGAAATGTGTTATGGTCTGATGAAACCAAGGTTGAACTTTTTAGCCATAATTCCAAAAGGTATGTTTGGCGCAAAAACAACACTGCACATCACCCAAAGAACACCATATCCACAGTGAAGCATGGTGGTGACAGCATCATGCTTTGGGGCTGTTTTTCTTCAGCTGGAACCGGGGCCTTAGTCAGGGTGGAGGGAATTATGAACAGTTCCAAATACCAGGCAATTTTGGCACAAAACCTTCAGGCGTCCGTTAGAAAGCTGAAGATGAAGAGGAAGTTCACCTTTCAGCATGACAATGACCCAAAGCACACATCCAAATCCACAAAAGCA